>PVIA01017347.1:0-15914 GCA_004024845.1 Tonatia bakeri
GCAAGCCCTTTAACATTTGTTGCATTACTGGTTTGGTGTTAACAAACTCCTTTAGCTTTTTCTTGTCTGGGAAGTTCCTTATTTCTCCTTTGAATTAATTGGTATCTTTACTGAATAAAGTAGCCTTTGTTGTAGGTCCTTGCTTTTCATCACCTTGAAAATTTTATACCACTCCCTTCTGGCCTGAAATGTTTCTGTTGAGAAATCAGATGACAGTGTAATTGGTGCTTTCTTCTGTGTAATTATTTGCTTTTTTCTTGGGGCTTTTAGGATCCTCTCCTTGTCTTTAAGCCTTGTCACTTAATTATGATTTTTCTCAGTGTAGGCTTCTTTGGGTCCAACTTGTTTGGGACTCTCTGAGCTTCCTGGACTTGTGTATCTTTTTCCTTCACCAGATAGGGGAAGTTTTAGGTCATTATTCCTTCAAATAGGTTCTCGATTCCTTGATCACTCTCTTCTCCTTCTGGTTTTCTCATGATGTGGATGTTGTTGCACTTCATGTTGTCCAAATTGTTTCTTAAGCTCTCCTCACTTTTTGTAATTCTTTTTTCTTTTTGATGCTTCACCTAGGTGTTTTTTTCTGCCTTGTCTTCCAAAACACTGATTTGTCCTCTTCTTCATCTAGCCTTTTGTTTCTTCCTTCCAGTGTATAATTTATTTCAGATATTGTACTTTTATTTCTGACTGGCTTCTTTTATGGTTTCTATGTCTTTTTATATCCTTGAGTTTCCTTATAATCATTACTATAAACTCTCTATCAGAGAATTGGCTTGTCTCCATATCATATAGTTCCTCTTCTGGAGAATTCTCTGGTTCTTTCATTTGCGGCGTGTTTCTTTGTCTTCTGATTTTGGCTGCTTCTTTGTATTTTCCACCTTAGCTCTTAAACTAAGCAGCTGTTAAACTGTTCAGTTGTTAAGCTAATCAAGCTGTGATCAACAGCCCTGCTTAAAGTCCACAGAATGGGGCAGAGTAATTCCTTAGCATGGGCCTATTGCTTCTCCTCAGGCTTGTGCCACTTGGAGGGAAGTGCTCTGCCAGAGGAAGATGGATCCTGCAGTATGGGGAATGACTTGCCATAGGGATCCTGGAGGCTGTTCATTCAGTTTTCTTCCCAGAGCCACCATCCCCAGACTCTCCTTAAGTGTCTCTAGTGCACTCTGCCCTCCCTCTGCTATAGCCCAGGGTAAGTGACAGTCTTGTTGTGGTGAAGTGGTTTCTTCTGTCTGTCCTTAGTTATAAGGCTTCTCTCAGCTACTGTTCAGTTGGTTATTCAGGATGATTTCTCTACAATTCAGTTGTAATTCCAGATTGGTCCTGAAAGGAGGTTAGTGTAGTTTCCATTTACTCCTTTGCCATCTTTGATCTAAACTCTGTGTTTTACATTCTCATGACTGTAAATCTACTATTGCTTCATCCTGTATGCTGCCGAATTCACATAGAAAGGAAGCTATGGTGTTGGTGATATTTGAACATAGTTTTGTCATATCCAAAAAGTGCACATCACATCCTTTCCTTCTAATCATATTAAGTTCACCATTGTTTAATTCATTTTTTTTTCTGAAAGAGAATCTGTTTCACTATGTATTCAAGGTGCCAACTTGGAGTTCACTGCTATTCATCTATTCACTGTTACTAGGAAAAGCAAACAAACTATAGTTGAATTACATGAGTTCAAAATGAAACTAGTAATTGTAAAACCTAGCTTATCTAACTAAAAAGTAATAGATAATGAGAACAGTCTAAATTTTCACTTTACTAGTGGTCTCCTCTAAACCTAGATAAATTCACTTGAAATTCTTCAAAAGGCAGGAAATGGAGACTAACCTAAATAATCTTTTCTAAAAAATATTTTTAATACAGACTCTGATCAGTATAATGATGTTTGTAAAACAAAAATTCTCTTGGTGACAAGTGCAGCCAATTGAAGGCATCGTTGAGGTCTGCCCTTTGCTTTACATCTAGTACTTTATAGAAGCAGCCAGGGGTGCTTCTGTGTCTTCTGCCACCTGGCCCAATTGTGAGCTGACAGAGAAAGTACACACCCCAGTCCCTGTGAAAGTACCCAGGAAGGAAAATACAGACAGCCTTAGTACACATTTCAACCAAATGTACACACACTTTATTACTCACGAATTTACCAGTGAATATTCCTAAAATATTAAGGCACATAGTTTAAGGAAGCATATGTTCAAGATATCCACTATCCCTCATTCCTCAATAATATTCTGAGAGTTATGCATGACATTTGTGTTTCTAGTGAAATGACAACAAAACAATTTAATTTGAATCTTAGGCATCCCTGTACTGCCTATCTTATTTAAAGTCATTTGTATTTCATCAGTTTTAAAATGCACTTTTCCCCCTTCATTTTAACTTCTCTGACAGTAAGATATATCTCATAATCAATGAAATTATAAAATAATTTCTCATTGGGTTGACCCAGGATACAGCTATAATATAATTTTCATTTCTGGTGCATTCATGAATGTCTTAATCATTCCTTTTGATATAGTTGGACAATGGCACTTCTCTGATCTTTTAATCAAGAAAAATTTTAAGAATCACTTGAAAGCATATAAATTCTAGATGTTGTCTAAAAGCCTTCCTTTGACACGTTCTTGTGAGATCAACAAAGCGACAGCATCAAAGCCTACAACTTCAAAGAAAATCTCAGAAACAATGGTGGAGAACTTTTGTTGACACAGAGGATAATATTGTATGGGAAAAATGGATTTTGATAATTCTGAGTAGAAAAATGACTTGTAAGAGTTAGACTGTGAATGTGAAAATATTTTAGGAATGAATACTTTAACTAATTAATTTTGCTTATGTTTCCCTTTTCAGAAGAGTGAACTGTGACTTTTAAAATTTCTACTTAAGTAAATCTAAAATAGATCTTTCAGTTGATTCAGTTGCTAAAAATTTTAAGGGATAAGAATGCATTATGTCATTGCTAATAATGTATTACTGATAAAAGAAAGTAAGTTATTTTCCTTTCTTAGTGATAATAAAATAATGTTGCATTTTCCAATAAATTTGACATGGAGTGGTAATAATCTAAACTAAAGATGATCAGAGGTTTGCTTCCACTACAACTTCACTTCCTGTACCCAATTAATTACAAGACTTTGTCAATTTTGCTTCTGGAATGTAGTTTTAATCCAACTGTCCTTCTCCATTTCTACTGTTTCTTCCTTAATTATGATTCTTATAATTTCTTCTAAGATTGTTACCACAGCTTTTATAGATATCTTTGCCCTGGGTCTTTTCCCAGACTAGTTCATTCTTCCCAGCTACTGAGCGATTCACATGAAATGCAGTTACATTCTGGTCATTACTCCGGTTAGCTCCCCATTTCCTAAAGCATGGTGAATAAATGTACTGCAAGCATGCCCTCTCCACACAGGCTAATGGCTAGTCAATCAAAGTTCTTTTTCTCCTTTAGTTTATATGCTCAGTAAGGCAAGGTTTGTGTCTACCTTGCCAACCACTAAATTCAAAATCCTTAGCATACCACTGCACATAATATGGTCCTAATACATTTTTGGTGAATATAAAAAATGAGCCAACTATGCTTCATAATTCATTTAAATACCAAACTTCAAGTAACAACTGTCTATCTTTTGGAGTTGGCACTTAAAGTTAACTACCTCAAACCTATAGGATGAAGCCCTAAACTCTTTAAAACAATGATCAAGGTCTTTAAAAGTTTATCTTTACGTTCTTTTATAGTCTTGTTTTGTGTTCCTTTCCATGTTTATAGTCCATTCTCATCACACCACTTGACATTTCCTGAATAGCCTTGCCAAAATTCCCAAATTCTTCTATACTCCCTTCATCCTGATAACATTATCACACTGACTTAATTGAACAGGTGTCCATTTCCTTCTAGAAAGTGAGCTCTTGAAGTAATAATAACATAGTCATTTTTGTGCCCTGTATGCTTAGCATATTTTCCATCAGAAAAATGTGCTGAAGCAAGATGTTTATGGATGACACTGTCATTCTCCTACGGTTGCCCTGACAAACCACTGCAAACTTGGTGAATTAAAACAGAAATGAATTCTTTCAAAGTTCTGAGGCCAGAAATCTGAAATCAAGATGTTGTATGGGATCCACTCCTTTCATAGGGTCTAATGGGGGCTAATAAATTTTTTCTCACATGAAATAATTTAGATGATTGGTTTCATTTACAAAAAAGAAATCTGGATCTTAGTCAGACACACTAACCTAATGAAGGTCATAAAGACCTCAAAGATCAGATGTAAACCCATTCTTCTGTCTCTAGCCTCAGGGTAATGTAGGTAGAGATGTTTTCCTGTCTTTTCCCATTGTTTTCATGAGCAAATCAACATGCTCAATTAGTCAACAACCAAAAAAATTAATAATGAAATGGAAGTGCCCAGTCTTTATTGGAGATGTGAACACCCAGCTTCACATGGTCACTAAACACATGACAGTACCTTTGTTCTTTCTCTTAGCCTATAGCATGTGTTGATCAGAGGCTGATGTGACACCTGCCAGAGATCTGCACCTTCAAAATCCAGTTTTTCTCCCATGAATAGAACTATCTGTGAACTTGACTGACAGGTATAATTCTTTTATTTGTTTACCAGGAAATTAAAGAATTAAAGTTGGGCAGAGCAGGGTGGTGATGCCGATGTTAAGCAATTATTGTCAGTTTTGTCTGTTGAGTCTAAGATATATACTGATTCTAACATTGCATAAAATTATCTTTGATCTTGTTAAAATTTAAAGTCTTATAATCTAGCAAAAGATGAGGAAAATTTATCAGTATACATATAAATACATATATGTTTAAATATGTATATTTAAATAAATTCAGTAGCAGAAATTTCAGGCTAATTTTCTCTCCTTGAGCCATAATTTATGGGTCCCCTAACTTCTTTAGTTTCAGTTTTCCATTTTTTTTATATATTTCATTATGCTATTACAGTTGTCCATTTTTTTCCTCTCCTTTATCCCCCTCCATCTTGCACCCATCCCCCTCCAGGATTCCCACCACCTTAGTTCATGTCCATGGGTTGTACATATAAGTTCTTTGGCTTCTCCATTTCTGATACTATTCTTAACCTCCCCGTGTCTATTTTATGCCCACCAATTATACTTGTTATTCCCTGTACCTTTTCCTCCCATTCTCCCCTCTCCCACTCCCCTCCATGTGATCTCCTTTTCTGTGTTCCTGTTCCTGTTCTAGTTGTTTGCTTAGTGTGTTTTCATTTTTGTTTTTAGGTTCAGCTGTTGATAGTTGTAAGTTTGTTGTCATTTTACTGTTCATGGTTTTTATCTTTTTTCTTAGGTAAGTTCCTTTAACATTTCTTATAATAAGGAGTTGGTGATGATGAACTCCTTTAACTTGACTTTATCTGGGAAGCACTTTGTCTGCCCTTCCATTCTAAATGATAGCTTTGCTGGATAGAGTAATCTTAGATGTAGGTCCTTGCCTTTCATGATTTGGAATACTTCTTTCCAGCCTCTTTTTGCCTGCAAGGTTTCTTTTGAGAAATCAGCAGATAGTCTTATGAGTATTCTTTTGTAGGCAACTCTCTGCTTTTTCTTGCTGATTTTAAGATTCTGTCTTTATCTTTAATCTTGGGTAATTTAATTATAATGTGTCTTGGTGTGTTACTCCTTGGATCCCACTTCTTTGGGACTCTCTGAGTGTCCTGGACTTGCATGTCTAGTTCCTTCACCAGACTGGGGAAGTTTTCCTTCGTTATCTGTTCAATATGTCTTCAACTTCTTGGTCTTCCTTTTCTCCTTCTGGCACCCCTATGATTCAGATGTTGGAATGTTTAAAGTTGTCCCAGAGGTTCCTAAGCCTCTACTCATTTTTTTGAATTCTTGTTTTTTCATTCTGTTCTGATTGAATGTTTATTTCTTCCTTTTGTTCCAAATCATTGACTTGAGTCCCTGTTTCCTTCCCTTCACTGTTGGTTTCCTATATATATTTTTTATTTCACTTTGTATAGCCTTCATTTCTTCCTCTATTTTGTGACCAAACTCAATCATTTCTGTGAGTGTCCTGATTACCTGGTTTGAACTGTGCATCTGACAGGTTGTCTATGCACAACCTTGTTGCTTAGTTATTTTTCTGAAGTTTTGATCTGTTTTTTCTTTTGCGCCATATTTCTTTGTCTTGGTGCATTTGTTATGATGGAAGGGACAGAGCCATATTTGCCAGGGCAGAGCAAGTCACTTTGTCACATTCTTATGCTTTCTGTGGGGAAGGGGTCAGAGAGGGAATAATGCCATTGGCTTGGCCCCTGCCCCAGTTTCAGCCTCTTCCTTTGCTTCCCACATGTGGATTGTGCCCTTTCAGGTGCTGATTCCAGGTAAGTAGGCTTGTGTATATTCTAGAATCCTGTGGGCCCCTCCAAAGGACTCTCCTGTGAGACTAGGAATTTCTCCCGTGCCTGCAATACCCACAGGTTTTTACAGCCAGACAGTTTTTGAGGCTTTAGTTTTCCACACTGGAACCCTGGGTTGTGCAGTCTATTTCACTCCCCAGGTGTTCTTTCCAGCTTATTCACACTCAAATGTGGGATATTCTAGTCTGCCAGCCATGGCTTCACTGCCCTGGCTTCCCATCTCCACCCCTCCTAGTAGTCTGGGTAAATGTTTCTTTAACTCCTCAGTTGTCAGACTTCCATACAGTTCAATTTTCTAGCAGCTCTGGTTGTTTTTTGTTTTTAAATTGGTTGTTATTTTTCTTTTGGTTGTGGGAGGATGCAAAGTGTATCTACTTAAGCCTCCGTCTTGGCCAGAATCCACCTTATTCTAGTTTCAATTTTCTTATTTAGGTTTCCACAAGTTAGTCATCATTTAGAGTCTGCATTTTTACTTGTAAGCAGGTCCTATGATCTTTTTAAATTTAGGTTGTTTGAGCTGTGAAAATGCTTATTAAAATAAACATGTTTTGTTTAATCTTTCCTAGTTGTCAGAAAACTGCACCCAATTCATGCTTTTGTTTTATTCATTGTCTTTGTCTTTGTTTATTTTTCTGATGGAGTAAAACCTGTGATTTCTTGTCTAAAATTTTTATAGTAAAGTTGTGATCATTTTAACATTTCCATTATAGTCTGTGCCTACCTTATTTAGTTAGCAAAGTATCTTTGGGGATATTTAGGAGCTAGAAATTAAAAATCAGGTGGGGAATTAATTTTGGTTCTTGAATTTATTCACAAAATATTATAGCTAGATTGTTCTTTATTTTCCTATGTCCCAGTTAAATAATTTAAAAATTAAGTTATTAATTGTGTCCACTCGAGCAATATAAACTTAATTTTGCATAGTTTATAATGAATCTCTTTACATGTAAATCCTGATTAGAATAAATATATTACATGAATTCATTAAATCACATTTATTTCTATTTTTTAAAACAGCATCAGCAATAAAACCAGTTTCCAGGAGGACTACCTTGGTTACTGTTTTGCACTAGATATAAGTAAAAATGGAAAAGTTTGCCTGATATAGTCAGAAAATTGTCTTTGGATGACTTTATGTTCATGTAAATTACAAGTCCATTTAAATTAATTTAAAAACTATCAATGTTTCTGGAAGTAATTGAGAATGATTCCTTCTAAGATCATATGGCTTCAATTTCCTCTTGTTTTTCAAATACAGATTATTAATCTTCATTTAAAATAATTATTAAAATAGTGATTTATTTTAACTTAGCTTTCTTATCAATTATTAAAACATGCATGATTCAAATATTAGCATATATGCAAATTTTTGAAATGTGGCAATATGGAATAATTTACTCCAGTGTTTGGGAAGTAATTCATGTAAAACCTGGTGCTGATTCTAATTTGATTAATATCTGGCTCATCGTATTCATTTCCATTTTCAGTGCTGACATGTGTAAACAACAGGTGCTATGTCTATACACATCCAATAAATGTTGTTTTTCATTACACTGTGTATTTTTAGTGTTCCCGTTCATCATAGGGGAAGAGCTGTATCTGTCTACACAAGCACATGCACATACACCAACAGTTAAAGAAAGTTAAAGAAAGTGCAAACCAAGTAAAATACCCAGACAAAAAATGCATTAATAGCAGGGTTGAGATAAAAAGGACATATGAAAATATCAGTGTTATACTGATTACCAATCACACTATTGTTCATTGCACATTTTTCTCCCAAAATACATAGAGCTAGGAGTAAAAATAGTGTCTTTTAGCCTTTGTCAATGTTATTACCATTCTCTTTAATTATCTTTACAACTCAGGGGCCAAACTTTATAGCAGAGAATGTATCAGTATTTTCTGTGGAGTCAATTTTCTCTATTCTCATGGTTAAAAATCAGAAGTAAGTGTAAAATTGTCAGACTGAACCAGAAATCAGCAGGTGAACAAAATTAACATGGAACTATTTATTCTCATTGTAAAATTTTAGGCATTTTTAGGGACAGTCTCACTAATAAATGCAGGCTCTAGTCCTGGCTGGTTTAAAATTCCTGTTTTTCTCCCTTCCAACACCACATATTTATAAAGGCTACCTTCAAATGTATGCATTTTATAAGGTATAATTAAAGGTCTTAATTTCAAACAAAAGAATCCACTTGGCAAATTCAAGGAAAAGAGATGAAGTAATGGAGGGAGAGATAAAGAAACAACACTGGCTCCCAGAAACAATGAGCAGGAACACACCAGAGAGAGAACTGGACTGATGAACAATATGTCACCAGCATCTCAAGGAAGATAGCACTGCCTGCAATAAGAAAAAAAAATCACCACATAGAAACTTCACATATAGCTTACTCCTGAGCCATTGTCTTGCATGAATGTTCCTGATTGATGGAACCATGATTGCATGGCCCACCCTAGCTTCTGGACTCTTCACGACATGCAGGATTTTTAAAAACTGGAATCAAGCTAAAGAAGTTATCAATAGAACTTAGAGTGTGGCATAATATCAAAATGCAAAGTGGATGTTTAAAATTTATTTGCTAGTCAGACATAAATGAGAAATGTCTATTTTAGCCTTTCTGTTGACAAACACCAGTATACAGCCTTCTACCACTTTAAACTTATACACAAAATATCAACTCTATTCTCCAACCTAATACAGATGGTCCCCAATTCACAATGGCTCAACCTATGACTTTTTGACTTTATGATGCTGCAAAAGCTATATGTATTCAGTAGAAACCGTACCTTAAATTTTGAATTTTTGATGTTTTCTGGACTAACAAGCAGTATGATACTCTCTTGTGAAGTTGGGCAGCACAGAGTCACAGCTTCCAATCAGCCACATGATCCTGAGAGTAAACAGCTGATACTCTACAGTATAGCAGTAAATGCATTTTCAACTTATGATATTTTTAATTTATAATGAGTTTACTGGGCTGTATCCTCATTGTAAGTGCAGGAGCAACTATAGACTGTCTGGAAAAAAGTCCAACCATTGTAAATACAACAAGAATGGTTTGTGCAACATTGATATAACCTGGCAGCCAAGGAGAGTGGACTGCAATGCATATGCATGAACTTCACTGTATTTGTCAGTGGGGGCAATAGATTTTATTGAGTGAGCATGGGTACTGTGTGGCCCTCAAATTCAAAATGACTGAATGAGTAGAGAAACGAACCTGCATCACATTTCAAGTTAAGCTTGAACATCACTTTGAGGAAACTATTCAGATGATTCAGAAGGCCACAGCTGTGGGCAACTGGTGATTGACAGCTTCATCATGACAACATGCCTGCTCATGTATCATGTCTCATGCAGAGTTTTTGGCAAAACATCAAATCTCCCAGGTGACTCAGCCCTTCTGCAGCCCAGATTTGGTGTCCTGCAACTTCTGGCTTTTCTCAACACTAAAATCACCTTTGAAGGGAAGAGATTCCAGACTGTCAATGAGATTCAGAAAAATATGATGGGGCAGCTAATGGTGATTAGGAGAACTGTGTGAGGTCCCAAGGTGCCTACTCTGAAGGGGACTGAGGCATCGTTGTCCTATGTACAACATTTCCTGTATCTTGTGTGTTCTTGAATAAATGTCTTTTCCATATTCGTGGATGGATACTTTCTGGACAGGCTATATATGTATATATACACATATGTGTGTGTGTGTGTGTGTGTGTGTGTGTATGTATTTGAGAGTGAGAGAACATCAATTTGTTGTTCCACTTATTTACTCATTCAATGATTGCTTCTTGTATGGTCCCTGAGAGATGAACCCATAACCTTGGTATATCAGGATATCACTCTAATCAACTGAGGTATCTGGCCAGGGCCAACATCAATTATACTTTAAAGGCTCTTACATTTTTCCTTAAGAGAATATCCAAAGTTTCTTCAGTTACTTAATTCAACTCTTAAGTCTGAGATCTAGGTGATGTCCCTTTCTCCTCTTGTGTGTTCACAATTCCATTTTGATATTTTTGGACCTATAGACTAAAATATAACAATATTTTAAAAGGTGGGGCATGGAAATGTTGTTACATATTCATGAACATCAACAAATAAAATGTGTCTGTAGGTGTCCTCCTTTTTTGCAACTTTGTTGTAATAAAGTATTACAGCTTTGTGCTTGGACTCTATATTCCAAATTCCCCTGGTTATTATTCTATCAAAATCTTGGTTATTGTTCTATACCTTGTAGGGGGGCCCAGACCTTTATTTTTAAAGGAGCTAAACCTTTTGCAGACTTGTTGTTTGAAGTTATTATAATTTTATCCCTGGAAAAGGCTCTAGGAACATCATTACGCTTCTAAGTCCTAGATACAGTTCTGCCTGTTCTCTCTGTGAAGAAGTTATTTGCTTTCACTCCCATTGTAAAGACCAATTGCCCACAGCCAACATAGTATATTCTCTTATGTCTCATTTACACAAAGTCAAGAACTGCTTATATCAAGTTCTAATTTAATGAACCATTTTTGTGTGCCTATATAGAAGCATTTATCCATTGGGTCTAAGACCTTGAAACAAGATTCCTCTGTTGCAGGGACAAGAAATAAACCTTTTATATGTGCATGGTTAGGTGTAATAGTGAAAGCTAACAATCCTACTTACACATTGTATTTCCTAAATCCATGTATCCTGGCTATTGGAGAGATACAATCATTTGTTCATAGTTGGTTCCAAGCATATAACATCCTATAGGACAGCATTTTCAACCTAGCGAGGTGTTGACATACAAATGAAACTATAAACATCCATTAGGCTAGTTGATCATTTCATAAGATCTATGGATTCTAAGTAATAAAGTAAATGATAATACTAGTGCATTCCATAAACAGATTCCTTTGTAAGAATTAACCTAGTATGGATTAAAATGTAAATGTGGAATAATGGGACAGTGAACAAGGAATTTAGTTGGTTCATGGATGGTGTTGCTGGCAGAAACATTGTGGGAAAGGGAGGAGGACAAATCCAGGTCAGAATGAGTCTGTTCCGGTGGGGATATATTACTGCTTCCTATACAGTTAAACTAGTCTGGCTGGCTGCCCTCCCTATCCAGTTTCATTAATTTTCCAGGGACTCAACATTGGTTGTTTTGGAAAGTTGAGTACACAGAAGTGGCATTAGCCGGGTCAGCCTTGGTAAGAAGGCCATGTATAATCTCCACAACTTTCAGCATTGCCTTTGGAGAAAATGGCTGATTGACTCCAAAGCAGGTCAGTTTAACTACTTGATTGCCGAGAACCACTCTCTCAGGCAGAGTATGTTAATGACTACTGTCCCCCTATCCCCATAATCTGGGCTCAATCTGAGAGGTCCAGCCACAAATCTATCACCCAATCTATTCTCCTTGCCCATCTTGTTTATTGTGTGTCCCTGAAATTTTGAACAGCTAGCTCCCCTTCATGAAACTGTAAATCCACGATTTCTTTTGGGGGAAGTGGATCATGAGATTCATTATTTGAAATTTTTTCCATCGGGAAAATCTCCCTTCTGCTACAGAGTACACTCTGCCTGGTGTCAATACTGCAAAGCCAGAGTATTCCAGGCTCGGGAATTGTGCCATTGTACAGGATGTGTTCACAGCCCCAGGCCAGACCATAATACAAATTGAAGCCCAAACTCCATTTATCTCCTGACTTCTCTTTTCCCCATAAAGATCCTCTTCATTGGGTGGAACACTAAAGTATCCTGGGCCGCAGGAGGTTAGCATTAGGTCAGATCACCTGGCCACAAAATCCTCCATGCATAGTTATCATGTGTTGCAAGTTCTTTGTCAGAAGACTAGCAGTAATATTTATAGTGATTTATGTGATGTTTGTAATCACCATTGTCAGTGCTCCACACTGGTCTACACAGATCTCTCTTGCCATTTCTGTGAATTTCTGTAATTCTTCTAGGAACTACCTTGGGCTAATGGAACCACTTTGCCTTCAGGAGCAGAGAAATGAAAGTACCTGGAAGTGCACATGAAACGTGGCCCTCAGACATGTCTGTGGGTGCAAAAATATGAAAGCTCATCTCCTTTGCTCCCTTAGCCTGAGGATCAGTTTATGGTACAGAGACCCCTAGGGTCAGGTTGACGCTAGGACGTTGTCTGAAATTAATACTCTGTTTGACTTTTCCTCTTCCCTCTCCTGTCTTCCCTACTCCCTTCCTGGCTTCTCTTAGAGAACTTTTTTAATGCACCACTTGCAGAGGAATCCTCACTTCAGAGTTTCTTTCTGAAGGAACCTAATCTAAGACAGTGTCATCACAGGGTTTGTTTTCAAGAATAGCCAGCTTCCTCTGCATTCAAGAAATTCTGTGCTGTGAATTGACTCAGGGAGCCAAAGCATGGAGGCTCAGTCTTGGAATCTGTTATCCAGGCTGAGTTGTTGTTGTTGGTTTATTTGTTTTGTTTTGCTTAAACAGATCAAGGGCAAAGTTAGTGGTTATGTAAGTCTTTCAGACCTGAAGACTCCCAATCAATCAGCAAGGCAAAGCGGTGTGTATTGAGTGACTGGTTATCATTAAAGTGGGTTAAATGCTGCTAATGCTGCATCTCCCACCACTGTTTTCAGCCTGCAGAGAATAGACAGTGCATATGTTGCAAAGTTGGTTGTATCTGTTATTATTCCATATTTTTTCTAAGCCCTTATCCAAAACTTTGCCTCAATATATAATTATATTCCTTTTTTTTCTGATTCAGAACCTCAGAATCTATTCCCAAGTACATTTCTGCAGGTTTTTGTCAATAAAACAGCAAAATGTTGCATTCTTTTTGATGTATAAGCTTTTTTTTCATGGGCTTAATTTTACAAAGTCTTCTTGGAGTGCGGTGGACTCCAAGATACTAGTTATGGATGTAAGGCATTAAAGGACATAGGGAATAGGTTGTAAGGAAAGTTATACCAGCTTGCAAAGTAACAGCCCTAGGCAAGGTGCTTATATAATTTTCAAGGAAGACAAGAATAGCTTATTGATCTCTGGAGAAAAAAATCTATTTCTTCTACTAAGGAATGTTTAGTATTCAAAATGCTCTGAGTTTTCAGTCTTCTCATCTGTCCCAATCACAATTTAGATTACAATGTCTTAACTTTCAATAAGAGACATGGTACCATTTGAATTCAGCTGATGTGATTCAGAAACCGCAGAATTAGACTTTGCATTTAATTATCAGTTCCATCAGCCTTGAAGAGATGAGAGCTAATTTTAGGGTAATCATTTTATTGTCTGGCTTTTTGAATGTCTTGAGCTGTGAATTTAAAACTTTAGGCTTGTTATTTCCTTTCAAAGCTCAGCACATTTAGAACTAGTCAACTCACCCTAAAGTTCTTGCATTCTTCATGCCCATTAAACTATGCTAAGGAAGCAAGCAATTACTTGCCTTTAACAGTACCACTTTGTCCTGGCATCCTGGTTTCTGATGAGAAATCCACTGTTATTTGAATTATTTTCCTCTTAAAGGTAAAGTGTCATTTCTCTCTGGATTCTTTCAAGATATTTTCTTTGTTTTTACTTTTCATAAGTTTAACTATCATATACCTTGGTATGGAATTCTTCAGTTTTATCTTATTTGGGGTTCACTTAGCCTATTGAATATGTTCACTTAGCTTCTTGGATCTGTAGGTTTATGTCTTTCACCAAATGTTGGAAAATTTCAGCCATTTTTTTTTTAATACTTTTTCAATCTCACTATCTTTCTCTTCTCCTTTTGGAAATCTGGTAATAGAAGCTCTTTGGTATTGTGCCATCAGTCTCTGAAATTTTATTTTTTTTTCAGTCTGTTTTCTCTTTGTTGTTCAGACTACATAAATTCTGTCGATCTGTTCTCAAGTCCAGTGATTCTATCCTCTGTCATCTCCATTCTACTTTTGAGTTCATTACTGAGTTTTTATTTCTGATATTGTATTTTTCAGTTCTGTAATCTCTATTTTGTACTTAAAATAACATTTCTGTCTGAGATTTTCTATCTTTTCATTTGTTTCAACAGGATTAAAAATGGCTTGTTGAAGCATTTTATATAATAATGGTTTCTTTAAAATTCTTATCACCCCTGGCTGGTGTGACTCAGTGGATTGAATGCTGGCCTGCAGATTGAAGCGTCTCTGGTTTGATTCCCATTCAGGGCACATGTCTGGGTTGTAGGCCAGGTCCCTGCTGGGTGGCACATGAGAAACAACCACGCATTGATGTCTCTCTCCCTCTCTTTCTCCCCCCCTCTAAAAATAAATAAATAAAAACCTTTGAAAATAAAAAATAAAATTCTTATCTGATAATTCTAATATCTGATTCTTCTCAGTGTTGGAATTTGTTGCTTATTTTCTTTCAGGGATTTACCTGGTGAGTGAGTGATTTTCTATTGTGTCCTGGCCATTTTGAGTATTATATTATGCGACTCTGAAGGTATCTGATCTTCTTTTAGAAGGTAGTCCCTTGGTGAAGTGTAGGCTAAAGGCTGGGTGTGTGTATATTCAGTTTGTTGCTGGGCTTAACTGACACCACCCAGGCAAAATTGGAGCACTGACTCACACTACCATCTGCCAAGTCAGAACTCTGCATCTAGTGAGGATATCCTTCAGGAACCAAGGCAAATTAAAATAACCTCAGGCGAAGGAAGACTGAGAAAATTCATATGCAGTCAACAGATTTCCTCTTAAAGAATTGCTAAAGAATCTACACATTCAACGTGATACCTATTAAAATACCAATGGCTTATGTCACAGACATAGAACAAACACTTCAAAAATTTATATGGAACCATAAACGACCCCGAATATCTACTGCAATATTGAAAAAGAAGAGTAAAGTAGGAGGGATCACAATACCAGACACTAAACTATATTACAAGGCCATGGTAATCAAAACAGCCTGGTACTGGCATAAAAACAGGCACATAGACCAATGGAACAGAACAGAGAGCCCAGAAATAAACCTAAGTCTCTATGGTCAATTGATATTTGATAAAGGAGGCAGCATCATAAAATGGAGTAAAAATAGCCTATTCAACAAATGGTGTTGGGAGAACAGGACAGCAACATGCAAAAAAATGAAACTAGAACACCAACTTACACCTTATATGAAAATAAACTCAAGATGGATAAAAGACTTAAATATAAATCATGATACCATTAAAGTACTAGAGGAGAACATAGGTAGGAAAATCTCAGATATATCACGCAAAAATTTTTTTACAGACATGTCCCCTAGAGCAAGAGTCATAAAGGAAAGAATAAACAAATGGGACCTTGTCAAAATAAAAAGCTTCTGCACAGCTAAAGAAAACAGTATCAAAAGAGAATCAACTGTATGGGAAAACATATTTGCCAATGATACCTCAGACAAGGGCTTAATCTCCAAAATATATAAAGAACTTACACGATTATACTCTAAGAAGACAAGCAACCCAATTAAAAAATGGGCAAAGGACTTGAACAGACACTTCTCCAAGGAGGACATACAGAAGATCCAAAATCACATGAAACGATGTT
>PVIA01017348.1:0-15904 GCA_004024845.1 Tonatia bakeri
TTTCACTGTACTTGGGATCTAGCTTAGATTCCATAATATGCCATTGGCAACATGACTGAATATCTTACCTTCTGACCTCCATCATACCCCTCTGGCTCACCCCCACCTCTGCCCTTCTCCCACTCCCCCACTCTTACTCCCACCTGAGTAACAAGGGCAGGGGCTGCCAGTATCAATCCCACAGTGACTTTCATATGGTCCCCTGAAATGCCTGGCAGGCAGAAATCTCCCATTCAATGATAGCCATTTCCATATTTTACCTTCCCCAGGCCTCTAACACTGCAGCCCTCACACTCTAACTATAGAACCGAATTCCTACTTCGCAGGGAAAAAGTGGAACCATAAGAGGGAAATCCATCAGCTTCCCACAGTCAAACCTGTGTGTCTATGGGCCACCTTCCCTCTGCCAGGTCTTCAAGTACCCTTGTGTTACAGGGTGGGGTGTTACCCAAATATCTGAAAGCCAATCTTTCTTCCATTGTCTCCTTCTGAGGAAAGGGAGAACATGAATAAGCCCTTCTTCTTGTATCTTTCATCATCCTTATCAACAGATATTCAAACTTAAGCCTTTTCCTTCTTCAGTGCAAAGAAGCGCGTGCGTGTGCGCACACACATACACACACACACACACCCCTCTCTAGTAAAACCTACATTCCCTTCTGGTTTACTTCTTTTTCCTTCTTCACTATCAAAATGTTTGAATAACGGAATAATGTGTTTGTATTTGTAGTCAAATTTTTACTCCATCTTCAAGTTAATCCATTCCACTTTCGACTTCATCACCTCACAGAACTGTTCCTGCTGAGGACATCCATGATTTCCCTATCACAAATCCAATGGGCAACTTTCAGTCCTTATTGTACTTGACCTCCCAGCAGCAATGGCCCCTGATGACCATATGCTCCATGAACTTCTCTGTTCCCCAGGTTCCACAACACCACACTGCCTTTCTGTTCTCCCCTCCTCCCATTCTTCTCCTCATTAGGCAGCAATGCACACTTCTATTTTCTATGCCACATTGGGAAGGGTGGGGTTCCCAAGGATTGACATGCAAACTTTTCTTTGCATATGAATTTTAAGATCAGCTTGACTGCTTATGCAAATAGGCAGCTGTGATTTGATAGGGACTGAATTGAATCTATAGATCAACTTGAAAAGTATAACTGTCTTAACACTATTAAGTCTTCCAATCCATGAATATGGAAGGTCTTATTTATTTTGATTTAATTTCTTCAACTATGCTTTGTAGTTTTCAGTATATGAGCCTTGCTCTTATTCTGTTAAATTTATTCCCATATATTTCATACTTTTTGATGCTATTGTATATGTTGTTTTCTTAATTACATTTTTAGATTGTTTATTGCTAATATGTAGTACAGTTTATTTTTTATTGAACTTTTATCCTGAGAGCTTGCTAACTAGTTTATTAGTTCTAATATCTATTTTTTGTGGATTCCTTAAGATTTTTAAAATACAGTCATGTAAGGTACAAATAGAGATCATTTTACTTTTTCCTTTATAATATGGAAAACACTTACTTCAATCTCTTGCCTACTGTCTCTGGATAGAGCCTCCAGTATAATGCTGAATAGACTTGGAAAGAGTGAAGAGTTTGGTCTTGTTCCTGTTCTTAGGGAAAAAGCATTCTTTGTTTCAGCATTAAGTGTAATGTGAGTTGTGGGTTTTTCATAGTTGTTTGTTATCAGGTTGAGATAGTTTCCTGGTATTCCAAGTTTGTTAAGTGTTGTTAATGTGAAATGGTGTTTGATTGTGTCAACTGCTTTTTCTAAGTCTTTTGAGATGATCTTGAAATTTTTATCAATTATTCTATTAACAGATGTATTGCATTGATCAGTTTTCCTGGGTTAAATCAACCTATTGGTATTTTGGGTTAAACCAACTTTGCATTCCTGGTATAAGCACCACTTGGTCATGCTTTACCATTCTTTTTATATGGTTTTATTATTTTGTTGAGGATTTGCATAAGAAATTTTGGTCTGTAGTTTTTTTAATACCCTGTGATGATGTTGCTTGTCTTTGTTTGCTTTTTTAAAATTCCTTCTGTTATTTATGCTCTTACAGTTGTCCCAATTTTTCCCTTTTGCCCCCTTGCCACTTACCCACCCATTCCCACAGTCAATCACCACACCATTGTCCATGGGCCATTCATACATTCTTTGTCTAATCCCTTCAGCTTTTTTCTACTAGTCCCCACCTCCCCACTCTCCTCCTATAGCTGTCAATCTGTTCCATGTATCCATGCCTCTGATTCTGTTTTGCTCAATAGTTGATTTTGTTCATTATATTCCAATGATAAGTGAGATCATATGCTATTTGCCTTTCATTGACCAGCTTATTTCATGTAGCATATTAGTCTCCCGTTCCACCCATGCTGTCACAAAGAATAAGAATTGCTTCTTTTTTACTGCTGTGTAGTATTCCAATTTTGTATATATGTACCACTGTTGTTTAAACTTTTTATTGTTGTTCAATTACAGTTGCCCCCATTTCCTTCCATTACTCTCCCCTGCTCTGCCCACCCCCTTCTCCCACATTCAATCCTCCCCCCACCCCCATTGTTGTCCTTGTCCATGTGTACCACAGCTATTTTGTCCACTCATCACTGACTAGCACTTAGGCTGTTTCCAGATCTTGGCTATTGTAAATAATGCTGCTATGAACATAGGGGTGCATGTTTTCTTCTGAATTGGTGTTACGGGATTATTTGAATATATTCCCAGAAGCAGAATGACTGGGTCAAAATGCAGTCTCATTTTTAATTTTTTGAGGAGACTCCATAATTTTTTGAGGTTTTCTAGAGCGATTGCACCAGTCTGCATTTCCACCAACACTGCACTAAGGTTCCCTTCTCTAAACATCCTTGCCAGCACTTTTGTCTGTTGATTTATTAATGATGGCCATTTTGGCAGGTGTGAGGTGATACCTCATTGTGGTTTCAATTTGCATCTCTCTGATGATTATTGATGTTGAACAATTTTGCAAATGTCCATGGGCCCTCTGTATGTACTCCTTGGAGGAGTGTCTGTTCAGGATCTTTTGCCATTTTTTTATTGGATTGTTTGTTTTCCTGGTGTTGAGTCATATGGGTTTTGTATATATTTTGGAGATTAAACCCTTGTCTTGTGTATCATTGGCAAATATGTTCTCCCACACAGTGGATTCTTTTTTCATTTTGCTGATGGTTTCTTTAGCTGTGCAGAAGCTTTTTAATGTGATATAGTTCCATGTATTTATTATTCCAGTCTCCCTCGCCCTAGGAGATATATTAGCAACAATATTTCTAGGAGAGATATGTGAAATTTTACTGCCTGTTTTCCTCTAGAATTTTTATGATATTGCAATTTATGTTTAAGTCTTTTATCCACTTTGAGTTATTCTAGTGTGTGGTATAAGTTGGTGGTTTTGTGTCTGCTTTTGATGTCAAGCTAATGCTGCCATCATAGAATGAGTTGGAAAATATTCCCTATTCTATTATTTTTCTTTTTCTTTTTTGAAGAGTTTGAGGATATTGGTGTTAATTCTTCTTTAAAGGTTTGGTGTAATTAATCAGTGAAGCCATCTGGGCCAGGGCTTTTCTTTGTAGGAAGGTTTTGTTTACTGATTCAATCTCTTCACTTGTTTGTTATAGGTTTATTTAGATTTCCTAAATCTTCTTCAGTCAGTTCCAGCAGTTTATGTTTTTCTAGAAAATGGCCCATTTTTTTAGGTTATGTAATTTGTTGGTTTAATGTATTTCATAATACTTCCTTAAAGTTCTTTTAAATGTTTCTATGAGGTCAGTTTCTATGAATGACCTCTCTTTCATTCCTGATATTAGTCATTTGCATCATCTTAGTTTTTGGCTACTCAGTCTAGCTAAACCTTTGTCATTTTGCTCATCTTTGCAAAGAACTAACTTTTGGTGTCATTTTCTGTATTGTTTTTGTGTTTTCTATGCTATTTATTCCCACTCTAGTTCATATTATTTTCTTTCTTCTGCTTGCTTTTCATTGTTTTGGCTCCTTTCATTATTTCTTTTTGATTCTTAAAGTGGAATGTTAAGTTATTGATTTGAGCTCCTTTTTCTTCTTTTCCTTCTTCTTTCCTTTCTTTTTTCCTTTTGTTCCTTCTTAAGCTTTTTAATTTCATGCAATCCCATTTGTTTATCTTTCCTTTCTTTCCCTTGCCCTAGGAGATATATCAGCAACAATAATACCTTCAAAATAGACTTTTTTTCTAGAATATTTTTAGTTCTTCAGCAATATTTGGGTAGAAGCACAGAGAGTTCCTACATATTCCTGCCCCCAAATGCACAGCCTCCCCCATTACCAACATCGGGCATCACAGTAGGACATTTATTGCAGTTGGTGAGCCCACACTGACACATCATAATAACCAAAGTTCATAGTTTACATCAGGGTTCACGTTGGTGTTTTAATTCTATGGCTTCTGACAGATGTAAAATGACATGTATCCACCATTACACTGTGCTGTCTGTCCATCCTCACCACCCCCAAGCTTGGCAATCACAGATACTATTATTGTCATCATATATTTGCCTTTCGAAGAATTCCATGCTGTTGGGGTCATTATAATATGTAGCCTTTCAGATAGTGTTTTTTTACCTAGTGATGTGTATTTATGTTTTTCTCATGTCTTTTTATAGCTTTGTGGCTCACTTTTCCCCACAGTAAATAATATTCCCTTGTATGCATGTGCCACAATTTGTTTATCTGCTCACCTACTGGACACCTTGGCTGTTCTCCAGTTTTGCAGTTATAAGTAAAGGTGCTGTAAAAATCCATACACAGGATTTAGTGTGGACATCGGTTTTCAACCCACTTGAGTAAAATAACAGGAAACACAATTGATAGGTAACATGGTAATGATGTGTTTAGTTTTGTAGGAATCTGCAATGAGGCCACATCACTTTGCATTCCCACCAGCAATGTAAGAGAGTTTCTGTTGCTTCACACTCTTTAGCTTTAGGTGCTGTCTTATTCTAGATTTTGGCCATTCTAATGGGTGTGTAGTTTTACCTGTTATTTCTTTTTAAAATTTAGGCATTGATATCTCTACATGTCCCTCTAAACACTGAACTAGCTGCATAAAATAACTATTGGTATGTTGCATTTTTTCCATTTATCTCAAAGTTTTTAAATTTCCCCTGTGACTTTATCTTTGACCTATTGATTATTTAGGCATATGTCGTTTCATTTCAGTGACTGTGTGAATTTCCTAGAGTTCCCTGTTATTGATTTCCAAATTCATTCCATTATGTTCAGAGAATAGAATTTATATGATTTTAATTCTGTTAAATTTATTGATATCTGCTTCATGTGGCATCTTGGTTTTGCATAGAACTTTATTTGATACCCGCTTGATAATTCTTCTTGGTTACCTCAAAGGCACCAGGGATAAACATGCACAAAACCCCACCCAGGACATTCCATCCCCCACCTGCTCCTCTTCCACTATTTCCCCTCTCAGTGAAGGTGCCACCACCCCCTGTGTTCCTGTGGCCTGAACCTAAGGTCATCTTCTATAACTCCACCTTCCTTTCTCTGTGAATCCAATCTATTACTCATTCTGATTTATTTTACTTTATTTTAGATCTCTTCCATCCCTTCACTTCTGTCCATTTCCATGGACAACACTGTAGTTCAAAATATCACATGCAGAAACTATATTAATATCTCTTAGTTTAAGCTCTCACCATTTTAATAGGAACAGATGACATTTCCCTGTGAACTGGTTTCCAAACCTCTGGTTTTGCTCTCCTCTATTCTGTTTTAATATTGCAGTGTATTTCTCCTTTGAAAATCTACTGATCTGATGAACCTTTTGATTATAAACATGTTGCATTAGAAAAGTATCCCCAGATTCTATCAGGGCCTTGCCTAGCGGGTCTGGCTGCATGATCCCTGTAGCCCCTGTTGCTCCTTCACTCTCCATCCTCCAGCCTCACTGGCCAGCTTTCAATTCCCTGACAGCCCTTCCTTCTTCCTGCACAGGGACTTTGACCTTTCTTCCCTCCTGCCTCATTTAGGTAAATCCTCTGTATCTTCAGTTTTCCTTCCACATTTGCTTTCTTAAGGTTGTTTTTATGGGAGGCCCTTATCTGGGCTTGTAAGTACACGTGTATGTGTGGTTAATGGTAATCACCTGCAAGGTCAGCGAAAATGGAATCCTGTCTGTGTTTCTCACTGTAGTAGCCGTGGCCCCTGGCACAGTGCATGGCCAGAGAGGGGCTCAGTGAATGTTTGTTGAATACAAAGACCACAACCCCATCCCGATCACAGCTTCTATCTTGAATCTCCTGTCCATCCCTGTTTCAGAACAGAACCGGAGCCAGACTCACCTCAGGGTCTTCAGGTGGCAGTTATGAGATTTCAGGGCCTCACAGAGACTGTGCACTGCAGAGCAGCTCAGGAAGTTTCCCCTCAGGTCCAGCTCCTGCAGGCTTCCAGAGACTTTGAGAATAGAGAAGAAAATCTGCCACCAGGCATCTGTAAACGGGCCCAAGCTGGACCTGAGGAAGAGAGAACCAGAAGAGATGAGACCAGTGTGGGGGATCTATGTGCACAGCCTTGCACAACACAGTGGGGTTCAAATCCTCTGAGCACCAGGCTGCAGTGGGCAGGGCGACCCCCATGGGTGGTCAGCCTCCTCAACTGCCCCTCTGCTCCCACCACCCTGGGCTAAGTGCCCCACTTCCATGAGGCTTCTCATTGTACAGCCCTTTCCTCTCTCTACTGCAGTGTTCACTTGGTGGGTCTGTTTCTCTCTCAGTCTGGGAGTTTCTTGTGGGCAGGGGCAGATATTGTTCATCTCTTTGATCCTCAGTGTCCAGCACAGGGCCTGGCACAGAGCTAGGGGACGCAGACAGTCTTCTTCTCTTCAATGCAGACCTGCCTTTCTTCCTGTGGCACAGATGTTGTTAAGTCTACGTTCCCAGAAAGGAAAGGAGGAGATGGGAGGAGGGAACAGAACCTTGAAGAGATGGGCAAAGTTAATTTTGTAGGACAGTTTGGTGGAGAGGGGTAGAAATTAGTGATTGGAGGGACTGAGCAAAAAGGGAAATGGACTTATGGACATGGACAATAGTGTGGTGATTGCTAAGGGGAGGGAGGTATACAGGGACGAATTGGTAATGAAAAAGTATAATAAAGATTAAATAAAAAAAGGTAATTCTGTGATTGGATGTTGTATCTGACTACATATGCTGCTGTCCAGCTTCAGTGGAACCCTGTCCCCTCTCAGGATAGCAAGACACAGCGAGGATGTTCTGGAGAGAGATGGCAAAGGGGGCTGTCTCAGAAGAGGACATTTGCAGGATGTGGGGAGAGGGTGATGGGCCTCGCCTGGGAGTTTTAGTGCCGACTGCCTTGTGTAATTTCCACCAATTTAAATTACACATTTTCACACACTATTTAAGTGATTTTATCGAGTACCAAGACACAGTGATTGAGACACAGAAACTCTGTTTCACGTTGCAAACTGACACCTCTCTTTTCTGGCCAACTATCTCCACCTTCACAGCCTAGTGGCACCTTGACCCCATATGCCCCCAACTCCATTCATCCTCCCCCTCCCAGGTCTGCAGGGCCGAGCAGAGGCGAGGAGCAGAGGCTCTGGAGCCAGCTGTCAGCACGTGAATTCCCCTGGTCTGAGCCTCACCAGTCTCCCCGCTGCCAGAAGGGGACAAGAGGCCCTGCTGCGGAGGGTTCCGTGAGGACGTGGAAGTGCTACGGAGACTTCCACAAATCCCAGTGTGGTCGTAATGTTCGCAGCTCTAAGATATGTATGTGCTGCAAAGGTACCCAAAACTTATTATTCCAAAGTTTAATTATTTTTAATGTTTATTGTATTTTATTACATTATGTTTTAGCTTTGTTATACACCATGCCCCCTCAGCAGTCTAATGATCTAATTACTTATTTTTTAAAACGTTTACTCAGTTTTGGGAAAACTTAATAATAATTTTTAAACTTTTTGTTGTTTTGAATGCTTGCCAACTTTAATCTTTAATCAGAGACTAAAAGAAAAAATAAAAAATTTTTATCAAAAGGCACAGTGCTTAATTACAAACCAAATACATGAGCTGCTCATCCGTCCTATCTCCTGTTGGTCCTTGTCTCCCTCCCACAGCCTTGGGCCAATCTCGATCATTTCCTCCTGGACTTGACACTTGTGTGTTTACAGTGTCCTTGCTATTCTCTCTGTCTTGCCCAGCTGACTCAGTGTCTTTAAAATCCCCCTGCCCACAGCAGCTGCAGCCTCTGACTTTCCCGTGGGAGTCCCTCCAGACTCCATGTGACACCATCCATTGCAAACTCTTCTTTGTCGTGGTGCCCTCGACTCCTCCTGCTACTCACCTTGCCTCTGCCTCTGTGCCTGCCCAGGGTACTTCCAAGGCCACCACCACTTGTGACACCTGTACCCAGGTCCTTTAAAGACCAGTTCACCTTTGTAACCATAACAACTAGAAATAACCTAAGTGCCTGACGAGAGATAATGGTCAGATAGCTATGGCACCTTCTCTATGGAACACCATGTGCTCATTTGAATGGCATTGTATCAGGCTACTTCATAGCAGGAGAGGAGAGTCTTCATATAAAAATAAAGAAATAACACTGTGAAATGAAGTGTACAGTATGGCTCACTTTTGCTGTAGAGATGTGCATAAAAATAAGACTAGAGGACATATACCTGCATTTTTATTGATGGTGACCTCTGAGTGATGGAATCCTGGCTAATAATTAATTTTGATCTTGTTGTGTATTTATATGTCCTCATTTTCCTACAATGAACATAAGTTTTATATTAGAAAAAAAATTATAAAGCCAAAAATAGAATACTCAAGTCCTACATTTCCTCTTTGAAGTCTCTAATTTTTTGTGGTGCACTTTGGTGATCCCTCCCTTCCTGGGGCCACCATCCTGCCTCATCTGTGCCTGTCTTATCAGAGTCCTTTTACTCTGTTCTAGTTACTGGATGGATGTCTGTCTTCTCTCCCACATTTGAGTTCCTTGAGACACATATGTGTTTTATTAAACTGTGATCCATCCACAGGGCCTGCCATAAAATCAGTCCTTAGTGCACATTTATGAAATGAGTCTACAGAGGAAAGAGTTAGTCAAACAAATAAGGGATCAGTACTGCCACCGAGGTGGGGAACTGGGTGTGGAAGTTAACAGTGTTGCTGGGCTTGGAGAATGATGGGAGAGAGCCACTTGGTCATATTCAGGTAGGGTTTCACTGGGACAATAGTGTGTCATTGCACAAGCCAATTTTTGTGCAGAGAAAAATACAGCCCCATTTTTGGAGACATACATTCTGAGGAGATGGTATAGATTTAGGGACAATGTCATAGACAACAGACATCAAGGGGATGGCTGAAGCAGCTGACTTAGCAGTGGAGGGAAGCATGTCAAGAAGGAGAAACAGAGGCAGGGGGCTGGGTGGACAGGAGCTGATGTGAGGCTGGGGGTGAACGTGCACACGGGGTGAAGGTGGCCATCATGAGAGAGACAGGAGGAGAAGCAGCACTACAAGACAGGGCCACAGCAGGCTGCTTAGAAACTCATAGGGAAGGCTACATGGTTAGACACTGCTGCACAGAATCCCAGGTGGACAGAGAATGGGAGTCACAATGGGTTGAAAACACTCCCTGGTGACCTCAGTCCTTTAGTTACTGAGGCCAGGCTTAGTGAGAGTCCCTTCAGAGCTCAGGACAGAGGGAACAACAGAGTAGCTGGGGCAGGAGAGGGGGAGCACTCACAGAATGACATGTGAAGGCCGAAAGGCTTGTCTGTACGGTCCACCCTCATTCAGTTGCAGCATCTTCACGATCTGGCTGAATTTAATGCAGAAAGTGGACACCAGGAGCTCCATGTCAGTTTGGACATATATCCTCATTTCAGGGACACTGGACATCACTTTTATCAGAAAACTTTCATTCTGAATCTCATAAAAAGAGTGGAGCAAGTGCCAACAATATGGCTCTAGGTTCTGCTGTGTGCGGGTGACCTCATTCTTGGCCAACTGCAGCAGCATGTGATGCTTCTCCTGAGACATCTGGCATTTGAAGATGCTCTCCATCTCTCTCATCCCCTGCTCACTCAAAAGGCCAAATAGGAAACATGTGGTTGGGTCTCCAAACATGTCCTCCATCTTATATCCCTCTGTCAAGTCTCTCATGCTTCTGATGTTTATTAACTCCTCATCCCCTAAAGCACAGAACATTGCTGCAAAGAACTCCTGGAAACACAGGTGAATGAAGCTGTAGCTCAGAGAGGTGGGGTGCTTCTGAAGAACACCCATCTTTAAGAGAGTGGAGGTGATATCCTCATCTAATCCATTTTCTCTGAGGTCCTCAGGGCTGAACAGGGTCTTTCCTTCCCTGGTGCCCTTAGCAGCCAGAGAACAGAAGTCCCACAGCTTAGTACCGAGGGACTGGGCTTGGAGAACATCGAAAAAGTAGCGCAGACAGAGGGTGGTGGTCGTCTGGCAGAGCAGTGAGAGTTCTTGCCCCTGATCCATCTGCTGCTTCAGGCAAGTGCAGACCAGCCAGGACACCAAGGGCATGACACACATGGAAAAGAGTGCCAGGTTTGATTCGACTGAGCTGAAGGCTCTAATTGCTTGGATTCTATCTGTGAAGTATGAGTAGAAATAGTCCCTCCTGGCCGACTCAGAGAATCCCAGGACCTCCACCCAGCGTGGCTGCTTTAAAGAAGGAATGAGCTTCCCCAGAGCTGTGATCCGAGCTGTGATGAGCAGGGAAGCCCCAGGAAGTAATGTTTTCTTCAGCAAACTGCCGAGCAGTGTGTGCACCTGCTGCTGCTGGCTCCAGTGCAGACTGAGCTTAGAACTGTGCTGCTTAAAGTTCCATTTTGGTTCATCCAAGTTATCAAGAATGAAGAGCAACTTCTTCTGCTGAGACAGGATCTGTCCAATGGGAGCTGCAGGGCCAGCCCAGTCTTTTGAGATGAGCTCAGTGAGACTCATTGTCCTGGACTGGGCCAGCTCTCTGCAGTTGAAGTAGAAGACATTCTGGAAGCGGTCCCTGTATAGCCTGCCTTCCTCCCAGGCTCTCCTCACCTGGCTGGCCAGGGTTGACTTTCCGATTCCAGCAACCCCATGCAGTACGACTGTGGGAGGCTCTTCCTGGGTACCTGGGCCTGGGCCAAATAGGTCTCTGACCTCAATCAAATGTTTTTGATCAACTGTACCCTCATGTTTCCTCCTCCGGAGTGGAAAATCACAGCCTCTGGGTTTAGATCTGTGTAGAAGTAGCAGTTGTGTGAATTTTTGGTGGATATCCTCATTTTTCCATGACTGAGTGGGGTAGGGACTCTCTCTCTTTTGCTCCTGGAATTTTTCTGTGATTCCTAAGTGAGGCAGGGCAAGATGGAACATAAAGGTATAGAATACATTTGTTTGACTTTCAAAACTCTCCTCCTACCACTAACACTTATAATAAGTTACACATTCATTTATGCTTCTGACCAGGAGTTGGCAAACTCAGGCCAAATCTAGATGGGCACCTGTTGTACAGCCTGTGACTTAAGAATGGTTGTTATCTTTTTAAATAATTGAAAGGTCAAAGAAGAATAATATTTCATGATGTGACAGTTATATAAAATTCCCACTCTGCAAAGAGATGCAGACATCTAGGTACATGAAACTCCTAGGTCCTGATACAGACTCCACCCCAAAAGGACTTCACTTGTCACATTATACAAGATTGTCTGAAATCAAAGACTAAGGGAATCTAAAAGCCACAAGAGCAGAATGGCTCATCACACACAAGGGCACCCCCATAAGCCTGTGAGCAGGTTTTTCAGCAGAAACCTCACAGGCCTGGAGAGAGTGGACGATACATTCAAAGTGCTGAAAGAAAATAGCTGTCAGTGAAGAATAATTTACCCAGCAAAGGTTCAGTAATGAAGGAGAGATGAAGGCTTTCCAGATAAACAAAAGCTGAGGGAGTTCATTACCATTGTAGCTAACTTCCAAGAAATGCAGAAAGGAGTTCTCCAGGTATCTGAACTAAAGGATGCTAATTGGTATCTTGAAAGCATATGAAAGTATAAATCTCACTTGCAAAGATAAATATATAGTCAAATTTAGAATATGCAATGCTGTCATAGTGGTATGTAAACAACTCTAGCAGAATGGTTAAAGGAGAAAAGTATCAGCAAAGCTGGAAGTTGGCAGTGCAGAGAGGGTTTGTCAGGCTGGAGCAACTCCTGGGAGCTGGTGGAGCAGGCTGGAGGCACTGGTGGCAGGACAGTGATGGTGGCCGTAGAGGCCACCATCAAATCCTTGAGGAATGCTGTAGGTCATTGGATGATGAAGATCAGCTACCTGACTTGAGCAGTGTGACAGCCTCCGGGACAAAGTGAGAATGTGTGTGGTGTCGACACTGTCCCTTCAGACAGTCCAGATTTTATGTTCCTTTTCTTCAAGTGAATTCCCAGATCACAGTCTCTGCTGAGGTTTGAGTGGGATTTGAGAATTTGGGGAATCCTGTAGCTTTGTAACTTCAGAGATGTCATCAGCTAAAAAATTCACCTTTTGCGGAGTTCTGTTTTGCCATTCCTCTCTCCTAATGGACCACCAAATGTGGACTCTATGAAAGATGACAGAAGTTGTTACAGCCAGGTGGGACTGAGTCACCCAACAGGACCAGGAACTCAACATGAAGAAGCACCAGCACAGTGGCTGCTGAATGACTCCAGGACATTGTGACAGGTGAGGAACATGGGCAGCAGGACAGGCTACATGCTATCCAATTACGTAGAGAGGAAGAACAGCCTGAGAAGGGCTACCTCATGAAGAACCTGAAGGAAACTCTAGGCCTTGGCAAGACCAAGAGGAAGACTAGCTGGTGGGACACGACTCTGACACCCCGCACAGATGCTGAGCACCCCGCCAATGCAGGCAGCACTAACTGCATCTACGACCTCAACATCCCAGACTTCGTCAAGTTTGCCTATGTCATCAAGAGTGTAGATGAACTGTCCCTGGTGAAGTGGTCATGAGTCACTGTCATGGAGAAGTGCAGTAATGGCTGCTGGCATGGCAGCTACAGTGGGCACTTGGACTGGGTCCCCTCCACCTACAACCTGGAGGAGGTGGATGAGTTGGCTGCCAAGCTCCTCAGTTTCCTGAGCCTGCTGAAGGGCTCACCCCAGAAATGGGTGGGGCACCAACATCCTGTATATGGTCCAGAAACTGTACCCTTTCAGCTCAGTTGCTGAGAAGCTCACCTTCAAGAAGGGAGACAGCATGGAGGTCATTGAGAAGCCCAAGAACAACCCAGAGTGACAGAAATGCAAACACACAGGGGGCAGGTCAGCCATGTGCCCCAGCACTAGGTGATGATCCTCAGTGACAGGTCCTCCCTGTCCCCATCCTATGCCCAATACACCAGCTACTTGGGGAAGGGGCAAGGGCTGCTTAGCAGGCAGAGTGGTACTATGGAAATGACGTGCCACAAGGCCAGGCGTGTGCTCAGTGAGCAGTGCCAGAGGGATATTTCCTCATTAGAGCCAGCAAATTCTCACTCAGTCACTTATCCTTGTCTCTCAAAGCATCAGGGAAGAACTAACACTTGAAGGTGCAGCTTGTGAAGAAAGTCTACTGCATCAGGCAGCAGCAGGTTCACACATGGACAGGTGTTGGGACACCACAGAAAGCCCATCTTCGCCAGTGAGCACAGGGAGAAGCTGTACCTCACTGGAGGACTTCAGTGATGTCCTCCCCATGGGCCCTGCCACCTCCAGGCCCCAGTGCCACACTTCCTTTCCCAGAGCCGAGTGGGTGGCTCCAAGAGGTCATGGTGGGTCACCTGTCTCCTGTGGTTCCTCTCTATCCAGTGGCTCCTCCCTTGTTTGTTTCCTTTGCTTGGTGAATCTTTCTATCCAGGTCCTTTGTTTCTGTCTGCCTCCCCTTTGCCACCCCAGGCCCTCATTCCACAGTCAAGGTCACCCCCCAGACCCCACCCCAGACTGTTGTAGAGAATGAATGTTGGAAGAGGGGCAAGTGTGCTCACTTTGTTCCTTCTCAATAGGAAGCAGCCCTACACTGTTCAAACTGTTCACACCATCAGTACCCTCAGCACAAAGACACTGGGCTCAGCTGGAATGCACTGAAACTGCCCTTGGTGAAGTGACCTACAGTGCACTGCAAGGGGAAGGTCCCTGGTCTCAGAAGACCTTGTTGCAGTCCTTTGCCCTTACTTGGCTCTGAAACTCTCCAGGAAGTAAACCTGTTTGCTGGCAACAATACCGGCACCACCTGGTGAGATAGTAGCGAGGGAGCTTCCAGTGCCTTTGGGGGTGTGCTTGCAATAAAGAAAGAATATCCTTGAGGTCAACCTGTGAGGGGATAGCTGACTCGAAAAGACAGATGTTTTGCTAATTTACCCACAAATACACCATCCACCTAGTTCATTTTCCTCTTGCCCTTGGCTTGTGTAAATTTCACAACTATGTATTTAATTCCTAAAGTAATATATATCTGCATTCATTTGTTGACACTAATACTGATGATTAAGGAAAACACCTGATCTTTCAGGAATTGCAGCTACCAACATTTTACACAAACACACTCTATCAATCTATGTATCTATACATAAACATACTCATTATATATGTACAAATATACAGTTTTACAGGGAAGTTTTCAGGGTTCACAAAAGAATATGTGATTGGTAGTAAGAGACACAGAATGTTTATGAAGAAATTGCATTCTTGTTTCTTTACAGTTAAACTTCTTTATAGTTTTAATATATAGTCTTGAGATAGTACATTACTACAGTTAGAGAAATGGTCTGGAGACCTCCTGCACCTGCAAACTCCATTGTATGGATATTGGGTAATAAGTATTATGACAAGAGTCTGTGTGCATCTATCTTTGGGAAAGTTCTGACTCATCGATGGGACAGCAATGACGTCAGGACTCACTGACTGCTCAGTGCTTGAAGGGAGGAGTTCAACAAATTTTTACTAGTGTGGTTTCCTTTTCTACCACAACATTTTTTATTATATTGCAGTAATAAATTTAATGAGTAAAAGTGCAAGAGGAAGAAAAGGACAAAGTATTAAAAATAATTGTACTTAATTTGGTAATGAATACACATTATAAAAGATGTAAATGATGACATCAATGTAATATGGGGGGAGTAAAAGGGTAGAATTTGTGTATGTGGTTGAAATTAAATTGTTATAAGATTAATACAGACTGCAGTAAGTATAAGATGTTTTATGTAAGTCTCATGGTGGACACAAAGCAAAACCCTGTAGCAGATACACAAGAGAGGAAGAGAAAGGAATCACAGCTACCGCTATAGAAAATCATCAAATCACACAGAAAAACAGTAAGAGAGGAAGGAAGGAATAAGGGAAGTACCTAATAGCTACAAAAACAATTGAAAAGTCCTTCCCTTTCAGTTATTACTTCAAATGCTAAAGGATTAAGTTCTCCAATCACTCTATGGCAGGGGGCGGGGGGGTTGAGGGGGCATAGTCTGGCTGAATGGTTAAGAAATGAAAACAAACCAACCATAAATCCCAAGACCTGACTACTTGCTGCCTACAAGAGACTCACTTCAGCTTTAAGGACACGCATAGACTAGAGGAAACAGATGGAAAAATATTCAATGCAATCGGAAACCAAAAGAGAGCAGGATTAGCTGTAATTGTATCAGACAATGGAGCCTGAGCCCGTGACCATCAGCTCCAGGGCTTGGGGGCAGGAGGAGTGAGAGTGGGCACAGGAGGAAGGGGAAGAGAGAGGGGGCATGGAAACTGGGGTGGGGTCCTTCCCAAAGCAGCAGCAGACTGGAGGGAGAAATCACTGGTTCTAGGTCCCAGCCCTGGCTCTGTTTCCA
>PVIA01017349.1:0-15903 GCA_004024845.1 Tonatia bakeri
CTGTTCCTGTTGGATGTTTATTTCTTCCTTTTGTTCCAAATCATTGCTTTGAGTCCTGGTTTTCTTCCTGTCAGTGTTGGTCCCCTGAATGTTTTGTTTTATTTCATTTTGGGTATCTTTCATTTGTTCTTTCATCTTTTGACCTAGCTCAAATCAGTTCTGTGAGCATTTTGATTATCAGAGCTTTAAATTCTCCATCAGACAAGTTGGCTGCCTTGTCATCGCTTAGCTCTCTTTCTGAAGTTTTGCTCTGTTCTTTCATTTTGGCCCTATTTCTTTGTTTGGGGCACCTGTTAAGTTGTAAGGTGGTGGGGCCTTAGGTATTCACCAGAGCAGGGCAATCCTCTTTGCTGGCTGTGGTGCTGCTTGTGGGAAAGGGGCCAGAGAGGGAACAATGCAGCTCTCTTGCTCATTTCTAGCTCACTTTCCAACGAACTCTTATGAGACTGGGAGTTTCTCCCACTGTGGCAACTGCTATAGTCCACAACCAGCCCTGAATCTCAGTTTCCCCTTAAATCAGCCCCGGCCACATGGTCAGCTGTCTTGCTGCAGCCAGCCCCACCTGCTCGGTCAAGTGCCTCATCCTGGGTTCTCTCTGTCTGCTGCCTTACTGGTCTGGTTGCTCTGTTTGAGTGTTTCTTTAATTCTGTGGTTGTTGGAGTTCCATGCAGTTTGATTTTCTTGCACTCCTGGTTGTTTATTGATTTTAGATTGGTTATTATTCTCCTTTCGCTTGTTCAAGGAAGTGAAGGGTTTCTACCTATGCCTCCACCTTGGCTGGAATTCACAATTCACAAAATTTAATAAACTTCTCTCTATAGATAAGTCTAGATTATGTCTAAAATATCTCCTTAGTTTATCCAGTCCCATAATTGCAAATTCGAGGAAGTAAAACTAAGTGCTCATGATTTTCAGAGTGGAAGATCTATTTGAAATCATTCTAACCCAGTTGTTCATTTTATAGGAAAGGGAACTGGAGACCAAGGGGATTAAGTGACTTGACCACAGCTACTGCAAGTGAGGTCAGAGCCAGGAGGGTGATGGTAAGCAACAGTGAGAGTAGCTGTCACCTATTGAAGGTCTTCTCTTTCCTGGGTTTACTTAACATCTTTTCATTTCACCCTCATAACAACCTTGAAAGATGAGCAGTTATGTTCTAGTTTTACAAATGAAACAACAAAAACATTGGAGGTTCTCTAACTGCTCAAAGTTAATAGGCATTAAGAGCTCAGAGCAAGAATTCAAATGTACACACACTAATTCTAAAGGTCTTATATCTCCATTGTACCAGGTCAGCTCTCAGACCTCTGTGTAGCCTAAAATCCAAGCAGCATTCCTTCTTTATGTATGTGTATATGTTATATACCAAGAACATCTTTATTTAAGCAACCACTGTGATTACTGAATTTGATGGATAGTAATATGGGGTATTGGGTCAATCTCTTTACCCCTGTTTTTCTGATATAAAAAAAAATTATTGTCCCTGTCCTACTAGATTTAGTAACATTCCAGAATTTGTCTTAAATTTATGCCTCCTTTTCTGCTTTGGAAAATATGTACTTTAAAATGTCTAATTCCTTTATTTAGTCTAAACTGGAATACACTTCTTTCTATCATTCAGTGGTTTATTTTTTTTCAATAAATACATAAAGAATGAATACATTTAATAAATATGTCGTACTATGAGCAGACAATGTTCTCTGCTTTGGAGATGCAGCTCTGAACCAAACAGGCATTCATCCCTGCCCTGATGGTACTTTCATTCTAGTGTGTCAGGAGATACCCAATAAATAGACAGCAAAAAATAAAGTGAGATGGTGATAAGTGTCCTAGAAAGAGAAAATAAAGACATAAAGAAAAAAAATCAAGAAAAGGAAACACCAGAAAAATGTGTGAGGGTTACTCAAAAAGAACTTAACTGAGAGAATGAATTTGGGGAATGTTTGTTACCACATTATTGATTTGGTGAAAAATGCCATTAGGTGCTTATTTTTTCAGCAAATTTCTTTCTAAAACTACAATACTCTAATGCCCACTGCTGGTAAAAGGCTTATCCTCTTCATACATTTTCCCATTCACCCCATGTGGAAACCATTGTTACCGCTATTGTACAAAAAATAGAGGTAAAATGAGTTGCCTTTCAACCTAAGGAAGATATGACTAGATAGTAACACAAGCATAGTGCTAGGTGTACTCTTCCCAAACACCTAATTCATAGGAGAGGAGACCAAATTTCAGAAATGTTGAAATGATTAGCCCAGTATCACGTGGCAAAGTGCTCATTATTTCATTTATCCAGCAAGTTATGAATTGAGTTCCTATTGTAGGCCAGACTATGGATATGGGTCCAGGATATTGACGAGGACTCACAGGAGATGGTCTGTGGCCTACAGGCACATACAGGAGCCTCTGACCCCAACCCAGTGCTCATTCTGCTGTACCATAATTGAGAGTCAACTCTCTTTTCCAGGGTCTGAGAAGAATGAAAATGGTGTTCCCATTTCTATTTTATCTCCCACTCTGCACTTCAAGTGCAGGAGGGTGGTATGGGTGGTATGAATTAAATGAGACCACATCAGTTGGCTGGGCAACCAAAACCACTATATATACCATTATTTCTATGGGAAAATGCATTTAAATGCAAACACCAGCCATCTTTACAGACTTTGAAACTAGGGAGTGTCTGAGTTGGAAAATATTGGCATAGGTTGTTTAGGGATCATTGAGGCAACCTCTGTCTGCTCAACTTTCAAGATATTGACCATCTCCTGGAGTAAATAACATCCCCTTCAGTCCTGAAGACAGTATCAAATAACATACAAATAAATGAGCAGTAATAGCTTCCTCAAAATTATATGGAAAAAGTTTTCTTCTCTTCACTGTGAAGACACACTGATGATCATAAGTATTCACCTTTAAGACAAAAGACCACAAATAATATTCTATGGAACATGCATACCAGCCATTCTGTACTTTGTCATAGTCCTCAAGAGCCATTTGGATCTACAAGGGGGTTGTAACTAATTAAATCTGTGACTATTACATTGTCTATAAATGAGCCTTATGTTTCCATTCATGGCAGTTGTCAGCATAGTATCACAAAAATGTGTTGAGTGGAGTGGAAGGAAATGTTCTAAATGTTCATGTATGATAGCAAGTGTCCTTTTCCCATCTTTCTTCCATAATGTGAATGCCGTGGGCATTTCAGTTTGTGTTCTACATCCCTGTCATCACCTGCTTGATCAGATGATATTGCTGTGGATAATAAGGACTTTGAATTTATATAAGTTTCCTAAGGAAGCATGAACTTGGATTGAACTGCAGTAGATGCTCTACCAAAGTTCAAAGGAAATATGATTGTGATTGCCTTAGAAACCATAGCTCTTCATTCACTTGGTTTTATTGCCTATTATTTTCCTGTTTTGGGGTCATTTTGAGGAGAAACAAAGGAATAGGTATCAGTAATATCTTATGTTTCATTTATGAGGATTCTGGAAATGATACAGCTTTATGTAGCTACAAAAGTATCTCCTTTTCCTAAAATTTCCCAAAGCATTGGAAAGTCCAGCCATGTGAAATAAAGTTAAAACTAGGCTGTACTTATGTTAAAACATAAATATCATCTTTAGGTGATTATTTTTAAATAATAGTGATTATCTTTAAATGACTGATGGAAACTATCATTTTATACTTCTATCTAGTATACAACTATGACTTATATATTTTTTTAAAAGGGAAGAATTCTTGGTCAGTAAATTTCCATAAGTATTTTTACATGTGATGCAATTATTCATCAGCAAATAGCTATTTAACTGAAATAATTTTACTCTAGGAAAGGGCCAGTTTGAGAGATTGTCAAATAGTGGTATTTTAACAATGTATGAAATTATTTTTTATTTTTCAATTGTTGCTGACATACAATATTAGCAGTAGGTGCAATAATTAGACATTTATATAACTCACAGAGTGATCACCCAGATAAGTGTAGTAGCCATCTGACACCATGCATAATTACTGCATTATATATTAAGTTATAAATCATCAATAGATCTTCTATTATATTTCCTTTGTAGACCACATCAGTTTATTTTTTAAACAGAAAAGGTAGTAATTAATATTTGAATTATTATGATTGGTTTGTTGGCATTAAAAGAAAATATAGTATAAATATGCATTATCCTATGACCACAATATAAAAAATCATTAAAAACATTTTATTTTGTTTAACCACTTATTATTAAGTTTCTGTGGGAAAATTTTATGTGTTAACATTCTAGGACAGAGCTTAGGAAATTTTTTTATAAAGGGCAGATGGTAAATATTTTAGATTTGGAGGGCCATACTGGTTTTGTCACAACTACTCAAGTCTGGTGTAGCTGAAAGTATCCAGAGACAATACATAAAGGAATAGATCAGGCTGTGCTAAATTAATACTGTTTTTACAGAAACAGCGGCCTGGATTTGGCCTGCAGGCTGCAGTTTGCCAACTCCTACTCCAGGAGAAAAATTGTTCTGCTTACTTATCTCCTCATAGCCCACACTGAATGTAGTGCTTTAGACAAATTGATTCTTTTAAAACATGTGCCTAAAGGGCTGTCCTTTCACCACCTTTTGTGTAAAATGTCATAGTTGCTACCATGTTTGTTTCTAGAGAAATGAAAGAGGAGTACAGGATGGTAGAAGCAGATATTTTGTAATACTTTGCTTAGCTTTAAAGCTGGTAGAACATTTGACAAAAATAAGCTAATAAGATTCCCTTACATGCTGGTCAAGTTCGAAACTAGGCTTGAATGTCAAAGGTCTAATGTCCCTTCTCTGAATATGTAAACTGAACCAGGCACAATGAGATGGAACCCCTTTGCCCCAGCTGGCCTCTCCATCCTCATGAGACACCAGTGGGGTCTCCTTGGTCACCTGACAACAATGAAAGCATGTTTTCTTTATTTCCCTATAGAGTATTTTCTGGTGGTTTGTTCAAACTGATTTTAACATCCTCTTTTAGTTTTAATCAAATATTTTAGACATTAAAAGTATAGAAAAATAAAACAAAAAGTATATATTTGCCATTCAGATTTAATAACTTTACATTTGATGTTGTTTGCTTCAGATGTTTTAAAATCTTTTCCTAAAGAAATAATACATATGAACACAGGTGAAGACTATAAGAGACATTTTATCTACATGATTTTTCCACATTCTAACAATTTTGAAAGAGGAAATTTACTTTCAGATGAATATTCATTGTTTCTTGTTTGTTAAAATGAGTTCTTGAGAGCCAAGGGGATAGAAAGTTTAGCGATTTGATTTTAGATGTGCACAGTATCATTGCTGTATTATCGGACCAATTTGATCTGAGTTAATATGTTTTTTTGTCCATCTAAAACTAAACATCGCTATGAATTCACTACCAAGAGAGAATTTCCCACATCTCTTCCATATTGTAAATGAGGCGTGTATGTAAGAGACTGTGAATATAAATCATTCTAATTCATAATCAAGGACTGTATACAGCTGTTTATTTCCATGGCAACTTGTGGAGCAAGTGCTTTCACAAACATTCTTGCATTCGACCCTTGGGACATCCTATGTATTATTTAGAACAGAGAATATTGCACGCTTCTCCCAGTTAAGGAACTAAAGTCAGAGTCAGTACAATGCTTGTAGGTCTTGGCTGCACCTTGGCACCACCTGGTAATCTTTGAAAAAGTATGCATTGAGCCCACCCACAGAGATCTGATACAATTGAGCTGGGATGGACCATGGGCATCAGTATTTTTTACTGCACTGTACAAACAAGATGAAAATCCTCAGTAGACCAGTAGAACTGGTCCAAATCTTTTAACTCAGTGGTTTTCAACTGGGGGCTATTGCACCCACCATGGGACATTTGACAATGAGAAATTTTGATTGCCACAACTTGGGGTGGGAGGTGCTCCTGACATCTAGTTGGTAGAGACCAGGGATGCTGCTAACACATCCTGCAGACTCCCTCCCAACATAAAATTATCTGGTCCCAAATGTGAATAGTGCTGAAGTTGAGAAACTCCCATATAATCTGGAAGTGCTGGACTAAAGTTCCTCTAACTCTAAACTATTGTTCTTTCTTTAGTCCCAAGTTGCTAGGTCACTCAAATTAGTCCTTTATATTATTGCTACTAATAATGTATATTTTGAGTAGGTTGCTCTTTGAAGCTCAGATGTTTACAGTGACTTTTTAGTTTATCAGGAATGAGGTGATCTTGTGACATAACCACACTAGGATAGGCAGAAATCCTGCTTTTGTCAGAATACCAAAAGTAACACAAAATGAACAGACAAATAAAGAACACAACATTAAAAGGAGAAAAGAGCTATTTGTCAACTTAGGTATATATATGATGCCAAATAAGAGATATGCATTATATAAAGCAGTGAAATCCTCTGTAGGACTTATTAAAATGCAGACTGCTGGGCCCCACTCCCAGATGTTTCATTCTGTAGGTCTAGGGTGGGGTTCACACACTTGCATCCCTTACAAGTTTCCATCTGAGACTGAAGCTTCTGGTCCTAGGACGACACTGTGAGAATTTGCAATGTGAAATGTATTTCTACAGTCTTAACTTTTCAAGTGAATATTAACCTCAAGGCTATTTATTAAAGTTATAAGTTAACATTCCTAAAAATTCAAAAATTACCTCATCATTGTATACTAATAACTTAAAAGTATGATTTATTAAGAAGTACAAGAGCCTTCTAGTTCTACAGTTATAACCAGGAAAGAGCTATGAAAATGAACCTTTTGCTACTACTTCTAAGAGCAACAGAAGCTAGCAACTCTATCCAATCAGAAATGAAAGATGCCAGTTCACTGATGTGCATTCTTCAAATGATAAGTGGATGCTTAAATGAAAAATGATTTGAACCAAAATTTCCTAGCTTTGTATACATTAACATATAATTGTGGAAGGGTGGATAGATATCTAAAATTTCAGTGAAATTTATTCCCTATCTATAAAATAACACTTCTTGATTCCTTAACTAATTGGAATAGTGGCACAGGTGGCTAAATAATCTTAGTGTTAAGTATGAAATCTGAAAACTGTTTCAGGTGTTTCAGGAGCAACTCATTTATTCTTCCAGTTCATCACCCAGCAACATTTTACAGACAGCTGTGAGTGATTGCAGTGGAATATTTTGTGATTTTTCCATAATTAGCCTAAAGTTAGATAGTACACAAATATTTTATAGGTGGAAAATCTAAATCCCAAAGTGGTAAAATTCAAGAGTACCGACCCCTTATTTTCTACAGCAAGAGCTCATAGAAACTAGATTATGCTCTTATCTTGGCCTGTTAGATGTTTCCTGAATCCCTTGATAGTGAAGATTTTGTTATTTCTTTCTAGAACCTGGCACACTTCCTAGTTATACCAAATGCTAATTACACTTTCGCTGAATTTACTTAAATGAGTGTATGAGAAGTCCATGCATTTCTATATTTCATGGATTTCAAATAATATATTTCAGCTTTATTTAAATTTAAGATGGTCATAAAGAGAATCCTAAAGAGGGTCCAGTCTGTACTGCCCAGAGTGCAAACTTTTAATTATGAGCAAAGGATTGGAAAGAATAAAGGGAAACTATGGGAGAATTTTCCAAGAAGTAAGCACTTCCGTTGTATTAGTATTAATGATGTATATGGCAGTCAGCGCTGATAAGACTCCCAAAGGATAACTAAATAACTCTGTATTGTAAATTATAGTATAAATTTAAAACTGCTAAAAAAACAAATAAAAATCTGAGGATTGAAAAAATGTACCTGTTAGCATCGTTCTGCTATTGTGTGTTTAAGAGCAAACACAGAGAAGTTGCTATGGCATTGACTTATGCGTGCATAGCAACAGAGCGAGCTCAGTGATTCAGCTTGATAAAAGAGGAAATTAGCTCACCATTTCCTTTTCCCTAAATCAGAGTCAGATATCCAAATATTTCATTTTGGAATGGTATATCCATCAACATGTTCTAATGGATAAAAGTCAATAGTGGAGGTGGGTGGGGGAAGGTCACCAGATGAAATTTGTGTGTCATGTGCTTACTTTAGAGAATGCAACTCATGTTTAAAGAATCTATTAATATCTCTGCATCCTGCTTTCCTCCGATAGAATGGGCTTTCTCCCTGGCATATGTTGAGTGTTTTTTTATAATTTACATTTTACATTTATACAATGATGAGTAATAATTTGGCAAAAGTCAACAATTTATCAACCCATGTAACTTTGTTCCAATGAAGGTTGATGGTGAATATTTTGAGAAAGAAACATTGTTCATCTGTGAAACTATAATTCCCTATGTGTAACAGCCCTCCAGGGAAGAGATAGATTTTTGCCAGCATAATATGTGAAGTTTAGTCATTATCAACAGCACAAAACAGAGGTCAGCTGTGGGTGTATATGTGGGAGGCACCATTATGAAATCAACCCACAACCACTGCACCGCTAGGGCGAGCCAATACAAACAAAGCCAAATGTCACCAAAAAATGCTGACATCTTATCACATGATTACTTTAAATATTGTTTTACCACTGTATCTTTTTTTTATTCTCCACTCTTTATTTTGTTTCCAGTTTCCTTTCTTTAAACTAATAAATGAGAAATAAGGAAGTATAGTTTGAGTCAGTACTTGATCATGCATTGGAATTTAATTGACCCTGTTGCTAAAGAGCCCTAAACCTGTGAACCTGGAAGTTTTAGATTTGTTCTGAGTTGACTTGAGTTTTGGAAACATAATAATTCTATTAATTTATTTTAAATTTACATGTAGCAAAATTCATCTTTTTTCTTTTTATTAAATTTATTGGGGTGACATTGGTTAATAAGATTATATAGATTTCAAGTGTACATTTCTATGATGCATGCTCTTCATATTGCATTGTGTGCCCACCACCCAAAGTTAAACCATCTTCCTTTTTAGGGGTATAGTTCTATGAGTTTTCACAAATGCATAAACTTGTATAACCACCACCACAATCAGGATACAGGGGAGTTCTGTCACTCCATTCCTCCCCCCACAAATTTCCTCATGCTGTCACTTTTATAGTCAACCTGTCTCTGTACTCCCAGGCCCTGGCAACTACTAAACTACTAACCTGTTGGAGCTATTTTATTTCAACTGTTTTCCTTCTTTCTGTTCATTCATGCAACAAACGTTTATTAAGAGTGCTACATGCTAAACTCTGTTTGAGGTGCTGGTGATGAAATGGTAATCAAGATTGAGACAGAGCTTTCCATGCAGAAAAAAGATAATAAAAAATAGATAATAAATCAGTAATTTTAAATTGTGGTAAATGCTGTGTAGAAAACAGACTCCTATGATAACAGGTGTCAGAAGACAGAATCTTATTCTAAATAGTAGAGTGTTAGAAAAGGTTGCTCTGAGAAGGTGACATTTAATCTGAGAACCAAAGGACAAAAAGGAGCCAGCCATGTGAAATGGGCAAGGAGTGGCGGCAAGGGGGCCAATCATTCCAGGTAGAAGAAATATCATGTGCCAAATGTGTGTGAAGATTCTAGTGAGAAAAGGGAACAGTAGCATTAGGTGCTGTGGACAGATAGGAAAGACCTAGCTAAAGTGTATGTACTTCATTCCATTGCAGCAGAAAGCCATTGGATTGGGATGAGTATTTAATTGGGAATAATATGATTGATGTTTTGAGTTCTGTATAGAAAATTGATTGTTGGAGAGCAAGAACAGACACAGGCTGGCCATTGGACCATAGCAATTACCCAGTTGACTGTTGATGGAGGATTGGGCTTGGGCAGTGGCTGTGGAGATGAGAGGGTTGATTTCAAATGTATTTTAGAGGTAGAGAAACAAGATTAAGTGTTTGATTGAATATGGGACAGGGGGCTGGTGAAGGAAAAGAAAGAATCAAATGGGACTCCCAAGTTTGTACTTAAGCAAGTAGGTCAGCTTGAAGAAAATATCGAGGGAACAAGATTGGGGGAGATAAAAAGTTTGGGTTTTTGACAGTTTGAAATAGAGAATCCCCTGTAGAGATGTAAAGCCGCTAGATAGTTATATGCCATTAGAATTCAGAGGAGAGCTTGGAGCTGGAAACAGAATTTTGTCATTATTTAACTATTAATTATTATATCATCAACCTATAATGTATATGCATATTTAGTATTAATATACATTTGGTATATTAACATTAATATAATATTAATCCATATCATAAATATTGGTTTATTCACTATTTATTGAGGGCTCAATATGAGTGAGACTTAGATGAGGAAATATGGGTGTGATGGTAAGAGAAACCTACATGATCCAAGGCAGGATGGCAGGAGAGATAGGACTTCATTATGTTTATGTTAAATTAGAGGGAAAATAAGTTCCACAAAGGAAAGGGTTTTTATGAAAGGGCACAATAGGGAGATTTGACTTAGGCTGGGTAAAGGTGGGGTTTGGGAAAGGCTTCCCCAAGCACTGAAATATGAAATAGTGGGAGAGGGTATTTGATCAAAGAAAGAACAAGGATAAAAGGTCATATGGCAGAAGACCAGAGATTTTGGTTCTCAGATGTCAGATATTCTAATATACTGTGATTCCAATTTAGAAGTCCTGGAGTGCATCCCAGGAGCAACATTTTCACAAGCACTTCAAGCATTTCATTTCTTCAATAAATATTTTTTGAGCACTGAGTTATGCCTGGGACTCTTTCAGGTGCTGGGAATTCAGCAATTAAAGTGCAAATTTTCCTTCCCTCCTAGAGCTTGTTTCTGGGGAGTCTGATTCAGGAGATTCACAGATCCTGCACACATCTTAAGAAGGTTTGACTTAAGAAATGTTGACCTAGAATAGAGCCATAAGGGCCACCATCATTTAGGTAGAACTCGAAAGGAGGAGCAGCAGCAAAGAAGCTAGATCAAGTGGCTAGTGAATGCAGAAGTGAGGCAAGTGGTCACATGGCTATGGCTGGGAGAGGAAATGGATTCAAGATGTCTGAGTGAGTGGTCAGCTAGGTCTCACATTGCTGAGGGGTCAAGTGGAATGAAGACAGGACAATTCCCCTTAAACTTTATCATTGGTGATCTTGACTGAACCAGTTTTGTCTGAGTAGTGGAAGTATAAAATAGATTGAGTTGTATTAGAGTGACTGAGAAGTGAAAAATTGGAAACAGAATATATTGGCAATTGGAAAGTAAAAAATTGCTGATGACTCAGGAGGAATTTGCATTAGCTTAGGTCTTCATTAGTCCCATAGAAAAGAATCTTGTGGCAGTGAGGTAAATCAACTTCTTTTAGCCTAATTTATTCATCTAAAAGAAGGAACATAATAATACATTCTAAGACTGAGATTGTGAGGATGAACTGGGGAACTATATGCATGCAATGAACACTCACTGAAAGTAGTGACTTGCATTTTTAGAGTGCTTTAATTTTATCAATCACACTTCACACAAGATATGAAATTATCATGAAGTATCTTATTCAATATCAAGTGCAAAAGTGAGATCAGAATTATTATTATTCGACTTCTGGCCAAGATGGAGGCATAGGTAGATACACTTTGCCTCCTTGCACAACCAAAAGAAGGAAAACAACAAATTAAGAACAAAAAACAACCAAACTACCAGAAAATCTAACTGTATGGAAGTCTAACAACCAAAGAGTTAAAGAAGAAGTATTCATTCAGAATGATTGGAGGGACAGAGATGGGCAGCCAAGTTGGGGAGGATGCACAGCAAGGTGAGGGCTGGAGGAGTGGGTGGTCCCACATTTGTATGCGTATAAACCAGGAGGAAAAACTGGGGAGTGAGACAGACTGCACAACCCAGGGTTCCAGTGTGAAGAAATAAAGCCTCAAAACCTCTGACTGAAAAAACCTGTGGGCGTTGCAGCTGCAGGAGAAACTCCCAGTCTCACAGGAGAGTTTGTTGGAGAGACACACAAGGTCCTGGAACATACACAAACCCACCCACCTGGGAATCAGCACCAGAAGAGCCCAGTTTGCTTGTGGGTAGTGGAAGAACTGACTGAAGGGCATTGGTTAACAAATACAGGTTTCAGATTCACAAATCTACACCACATCATCTGTATATTGTATTGTGTGTTCACCACCTCAAGTCAGGTATCTGTCCTTCACCATTTATCCCCCTATACCCTACTCTGCTCCCCCACTCCGTTTTCCCTGGCCATCACTACATTGTTGTCCTTTGGAAGCAACCCAAGTGTCCATCAGATGAGTAGAACTTGTTTGAACTTGATCAGTTGGTAGAAGTCTGAGACCATATATGAGAGCACCTCAATTTTGTGAGCTAGAACAACGGCATCTGTGTTCCTGACTTTATTTGAGTAATATCTTGGATAAGAGAATGCCTGCATCATCTGTTTATTACCTTCCATGCTTAGTGATTATGTGAAAAGAAAGGAAAAGACCTTTAAAGCTGGGGTGATTGTCTAGACAGTCCTAAAATAGTTTGTCCCAGGTGCAAAGGAAGCAGTAAAATGCAGACAAAGCATGAGGGTCCTTTGCCAAAAATACAGTGTGTTTGAACTTTCAGAGGCTCCCTATAACTTCCAAAGGAGAAAATGTCCAGAAGACTAAGTCCCAATAATTATCATCATTAGTTACTTTAAGTTACCAGCACCTACTTAATACAGAGATATTCCTTGTGTGCTAAATTAAAAAAAAAATTGAGATAATTATTTGGATAATTCAGAACTAAAATAGTATAGGCTGAAATACTGAGCTGACTAAAACACCTGTGCAAGCTTTAGTTTAAAATATACAGAAAAGTGACTTCATTTTTCACTTCACTGTGGAGGTCTTGTTATAAAAAACAAGGTAGTTTATGTAATTACTCATCAGATCATATTATATTCTGTAGCATGGTGCAGCTAGTAAAATTACATGGAATCAAAAATGTATTTCTAGTTATAAAAACTGTGGTATAGTCATACCATAGAATACAATTTGACAATAAAAGCAATGAAATACTGATATACTCAATCACTTGTATGGATCTCAAAGGCATTATGCTGAATGAATAATGCCTGTCAGAAGGGCTATATGCTGTATGATTTCATTTACATAACATTCTTGAAGGACAAAATTAAAGAAATGGAAAGCAGATGAGTGGTTGCCAGATTTAAGAAGGAGGTGAGTTGAGAGGTGAGAGTAGCTATAAAGCAGTACCAAGAGGGATCCTTGTGGTAATGGAATTTTTTGTGTCTTGACTATTATGGTAGTCATATAAATCTACGTGTGATAAAATTACATAGAATTAAAAACACACACGTTCACACATAAGTGAGTGCATGTAAAACTGGTGAAATCTGAATAAAGTCCTTGGATGATATCAATGTCAGTTCCCTGACTGTGATATTGTACTACATTTATGCAAGATAACTGGGGGAGTTATCTTGCACTGGGAGAAGCTGGGTAAAGGATAACAGGGAAGAGCTCTGTATTATTTCTTACAGGTGAATGTGAATCTATAATTATCTGAAAATGAAAAGTTTAATTTAAAAATGCATTTTCTTAAAACTGTTGAAATTGGGTCAAACCCTGGGTATTAATGTTAGAAGAGAGGCTCCTTTATGTACTCGCTCCACTAGATATCAGATGGAGGAGACCTCACATACCCGCCAGCAATCCAACCCACACTTATATCAGTGGGTGGGCTGTCTGCACTGTGGACAAGGGAATGCATGTACACTTTGAAACATTTTAGCTTCTTTCTGTGTTTGTTTGCATAATAAAAACTTGCAAATGAAGGTGAATTTGTAAATACATCTTTAAGATTCATCTGCACTCAAAACACAGAAGTAAGCTAGATGTCATGAGAGGCTCTGTGATGGGAGGTACAAAAAACTGAATAATTTCAGTTTATTCAAAGAAAGTATATTTCTAAGGGATGGGTCTTAGAGGAGCTTGTTAATGAAACTGTGGTAGCAGAAAGAGGATGATTGAGTACAAGCAGTGGGCCTAGTTCTTGTGAGAACCCTTTAGCTAAACCTTTAAAATTTAAAGGAACTGAAATGAATAGATTAGAATGAGAAGTAAACATTGGAAATATTCCTTGTATTTAGGTAATTTACTTACTCTCATTGATTTAGCAATATGCTGGATTTTTTAGTTGTTTAGACATAACTTCACAGTTAGTTTTCTTATTGTTGCTCAAGTACAGTTGTCTCCATTTTCCTCCCACCACTCCCCCCCTACCCCACCCACCCCCACCTCCCACTCTCGATCCTACCCCCCTTTGACTTTGTCCAAGGGTCCTTTATACATGTTCCTTGACAACCCTTCCCCCTTTTCCCCCCATTATCTCACTCCTCCCTACCCTCTGGTTGCTGTCAGTTTGTTCTTTATTTCAATGTCTCTGGTTATATTTTGCTTGCTTGTTTATTTTGTTGATTAGATTCCACTTATCTATGGTATCTGTGGTGAGATCATATGGTATTTTTCTTTTACCAACTGACTTATTTCACTCAGCCTAATGCTCTCCAGATCTGTCCATGCTGTTGTGAAGGGTAGGAGCTCCTTCTTTTTCTCTGCTGTGTAGTATTCTATTATGTAAATCTTCCATAGTTTTTTGATCCACTCATTTGCTGTTGGGCACTTAGGTTGCTTCCAGAACTTGGCTACTGTAAATTGTGATGCTATGAACATTGGGGTACACAGGTTCTTTTCAATTGGTGTTCAGGGTTCTTGGGGTTTAAGTAAGCCATAGCCAGTTATAACTATGGTTTTTTTCTGTAATCAGTTTCATTTGCCCCTGGAAATCCAATCAACAAATGTTATCAGTTATATCTTACCCGTGAAAAGACTGGCTGAGGTAGAATACCAGCACTCGACCAAAATACTTCTCCGGGATAACCTCAGACTTCCGAAACTAATAAAGTAAAGAATAACACATGGTAAATCAATTACAGATGTATAGCTTTTGAATTCACATGGAGAGTTTGGTTAGTGGCTCTAAGTACCTTTACTTTGCAGTTCAGAGAGCCTTTTGTTCATTCTGCCTGCCTTAATCACAGTTTTACTCATATAGAGTGTAAGCAGTTGATTCATTTCTTTTACATATTTTATTTAACAAACTTTTCTTAGATGCTGGCCATTTCACAGGATCTATTCTAAGAAATTCACAAATAATTAGTTCATTTTAATACTTAAAGGAAACCTAGGTTATTTGCATTTTGAAGATGAGGTAACTGAGGCACAGAAAGGCTAAGTAACTTGCTTAAAGTCTCAAAGCTAGTCAAGTATGGTTTCCTTTTGGGATTCACTTCTAGACACCAGTATTGCTGATGAAGCCATTAGTACCTATTCAGCTCTACCCCTAAGGCACACATGATGGACAATGAAGCCAATTGAGAAAGCAAAAAAGATGCTTAAATTTGATATGCTGAGTCTATTCATCCTTTCATTTGGCTCCATTAATTCATTTCTTCATTCAGTCCTTTATCACATGTTTTTTTTTAATTTTTATTTTATTTTTACACATATTTTAGGTATTTTTATTGATTATGCTATTACAATTTTCCCAATTTTTTCCCCTCCACCCTGCACCCCCAGCCCTCTAGAACTCCCCCACTTAGTTCATGTCCATGGGTTGTACATATAAGTTCTTTGAGTCCTCTGTTTCCTATACCATTTTTGACTTCTCCCCATCTATTTAATGCCTACCAATTATGCTTCTTCTTCCCTCTACCTTTCCCCCCATTCCTCCCTTACCCCTCCCCACTGAAAACCCTCCATGTGATGTCCATTTCTCTGATTCTGTTCCTGTTCTAGTTGTTTGCTTAGTTTTTGTTTTCATTCTTTTTCTTTCTTTCTTTTTTAGGTTCATTTATTGATAGTTGTGAGTTTGTTGTCATTTTACTGTTCATATTTTTTATCTTGTTTTTCTTAGATA
>PVIA01017350.1:0-15903 GCA_004024845.1 Tonatia bakeri
GAGCAAGCCATGGCATGGCCACTACACACACACACACACACACACACACACACACACACGTATGTGTGTATCATATATGTCATATATATATGATCTTTCATTCATAGAACTATTTAGAGGTCACTGAAAAATCATCTAACATCACAGAGCAGTGTCTCTTAGTCGTTAAGTGCAGGTGAGTCAGGGCTGAGTTCCCTTCCTGACTCTACTGGTACTGCTGTGTGACCTCCAAGAAGCTGTATGGCCTCTCTGTGCCTGAGTTTCTTCATCTATCAGATGGGGATAATGAGAGGAACCATGTCCCAGGGCTGCTGTAAGAGTGTTGACACGACACAGAAAACCATCTGCAGAGCCAGGAGAGCCACAAGGGCTTATGCCATCAGAATGGCTGCTGTGGCTGTGACAGTCAGGATTAGTGTGAAGAGCAGCAGCAGCCTGTGGGCTTCACAGTAGCCTGCGGGTGGGCAGAGCAGAGCTTACTATCCCCTTTCAAAACTGAGAGCACTGGAAACTCAGGCCCAGAGAGGGGAAGTGAGTTGCCCAAGGTGACCCAGCAGAAGGCCTGAAAGGTGCTTGTCTAAATGTGAATGAATTCCAGAAGGCTGCTCTTTTCGCGCAGACATCACCTCTAAGCAAGACAGAAGGTCAGGAATTTGAATATGCTCTGCTCTAAGCCTCAGGGTGTTCCTTTACCCCAGGCTGGGTCAAGTTACAAACAACCCCTGGGAGCTGGTGGGGATCATTCAGTGCTTCCCGGGGACTCCCAGTCGGCCAGCCTGCACGCTTCTCCTCCCCTGGCGTGTGTGCCCTGACTTTTAGGGTCAGTGTGCCCCTCTGTGTTCTTCCTCATACGTGGATGTGATGAGGTCAGCCAGTACTTTCCCGAGGCTGTTAATGTTTGAAGCTCCAGCTCTGCTCTTGAGAGGGTATTTGGAGCAAGACTGAGCAACTGGGCTGCAGTAGCTCAGGAGCTGACACCCCTCCCCCTTCCTAGAGGTCTGGCTTGGAGGGTAAGGTGAGTCCTGTACCGAACTTCTGAATCTCAGTCCTGCAGAGAGAAGCCCAAGAGTTTGAGGCCCACTGGTAGCTCAGCTGGGAACGACAATCACTTATTAGCTTAAGTCTTGCCCTCCTGGCACCTCTAAGAGAACTGGCATTCTGGAAAGATGTCCCCCAAGGGGACAGCCCTGTCAGATGATACCAGACAGTAATTCACCCCCTGGACTGCAAGAACAGATGCTTCTTATTGGGAAGCAGAAATGACTGGAATAAAGACGACTCAGTCGAAACAAACAATGATTCTCATTAACACCAAATAGGCAAACATGACCCTAATGAGAAAATCTGCTGTGAATGTTTTTGTTGGCAGACAATAGACCACACTCCACTGGTCTAGTCAGGACCCTACTAATGCAGTTCTTGAGGCAGAGAAGACTCATTTATTCTTTGGACATCTTCTCCAAGGGCCAACCTATCCAAGGTCACATAGCTATTCGATAGACACAGTGAGACGGATGTTAGCTGATTGAGAGGCTGGGCCAGGGGCGCATGAGGCAAGACCTGCAGATGGACGGGCTGTGAGGGGAGAGAGGAGGCAGTATACACAGGGCGCCTTATTTTCTGTGTAGCTGTGGTGTCTTTACTATGATAGGAGGTGCTGGATGAGGGCCATGTCTGGGAAACAGCCAGAAAAACTGCAGCCAACAGTTAGGAACCACAGGCATGAACTGTTGCTGAAAGAGAAGGAAGCAGTGCGCCTGGACCAGTAGCAGCAGCCCTGGGAAGTTGTTTGAAATGCAGTTTCTTATTCCCAGCCCAGAACTACTCAGTCAGAAACCCTGAAGTGGGCCTCCAGAGCCCTGTGTTTAGCAAGTCCTCCAGGCAGGGCAGGCGGGGCTGCAGGCTGTGGGCTAATGCCCACATGAGTTTGAGAAGCTCAGCTCAGTCCTGGGAGCCTGTGCCCCAGAAGCGAGGGCGAGGACAGCGGGGTTTGCAGGGTGCAGTGGCCAGGAAGGAGGAAGGCCTTCTGTGAAGCTGGAAGCGCTGTCCTGTCACAGACTCAGCATTTGTACACCCAGGGTTTCGAGACAGGACATGAAGGAAGAGAAGAAATAATCTTGAGTCTCCACCAGTGCTGGTCACTCTCCTAGACCCTTCCCTACTCTGGCTCACTTAATCACTCTAACAACCCTAGGGGGCAGTATATCTTCCCTTCCTGCAGATGAGGAAACTGAGGCTCTTCAAGTTCAGTGTAGTTATGAAGCTGGTAAGCAGCTGAGCTCAGAGGGAATGTCATCTATGCCTGAGTCCAAAGCAGCTGGTCCTTGTCTGTCACTGCACTGGGCAGCCAGTCACCCTCTCTGCATTTCAGTGTGATCCTAGGCAAATGAGATCTGTGTATGGATTCGGAAAGCACGGACAGGTTCCTTTTAATATGCCAGACACATCTAGGTTAGTCACACCAACTTAGGCGTGATAGTAACATTCCCGCTGAGCTGGCTTTGCAGAGTTCCCTTACACTGGGCTCTATAAATCTGAAAAAAATTAAAACACGTGTCAGGGACTGATAGAGAATGTTAATTTTTGATATTTTTATGTAAGGGTATTTTAAAACAAAACAAAACATTCTGCAATCTACCACTCTCATATTTCATAATAAAAAAGGCACTTGAACAACAGAAACAAAAAAGCACATAATCACAGAATAAAGGAATCCTATAAAATATACATTTTGCTTCACTATGTTGGCTTCATTTTTCTGATTTGCTGCAGTCACGAAAATATTTCTCTAAATCATAATGCAGTGATTCCTAAACATGGTTTCACAGACTGGGGCCAATGTAAAAGTTCTCCTAATCTTAAAACCCACTTCTGGGGGTGCAAACACAGTATAATGCACAGAACAGCTCAGCAGCGTTGTACTGATTTTCTCCATCGCGGGGCAGGAACGATGATCCCCATGGTACAAACAGAAGAACAGAGACCCACCGGCAAGTTCAGGAGCCAAGGCTCAAACCCAGGCTTGCTGGACTGAACCCAGTGACCATTTGCACGTGAAAGGTGCTCTCTTTAATTTCCACAGGCTGGGCCTGGTTTCACAGTGGTGAGGGACTGTTGCTAAGGAGCTAATAGAAAGTTGGCCTCCATCCTGGCCATTCCACTCCACGGTCACAGCTAACGAAGTTTCATCAGTCCGAGTGCCGTTTGTGTACCTAAGGAGACTCTTCAATTTACTGAGCGGAATGCGTTCCAAGCAGACCAGGAAAGGTGTGTGTGTGTGTGGTGGGGGGCGAGGGGGTGGTATGTGCAGAAGTCCAAGCCTGGCCCCTAGTGCTAGCCAGGAGAGAAGGCTGTGGTCTGGATTCCAGCTACAGGAACAACCACTAATGCTTGAGGTAGGAAACGTCATCGACAGCTTTCTACATTGCCATATAAAGCCCGCTTCAGGTATAAGGCAAGGAGAAAGGGGAGTTACCCATACCCCCAAGCCTTGTCTTCTCCTTGGGAGGAATGCTGCTGGAGCTGATTCTGAACGAGGAACACCTTGAATAGCCCATCTAAATTCCACACAATGAGATATCCGAAGGGAACCAGATCAGGGTTTCTCAGCCTCAGCGCTATTGACATTCTGGGCCAGATAATTCTTTGTTGTAGCAGGTGGTCCTCTACATTAAAGAATGTTTAACAGCATTCATTGCTCCTACCTAGTTTCCAGTGGTTCCCTCAACCCCTCGCCAAGTTGTGACAATCAAAAATGTCTTTAGACATTGCCATGTGTCTCCCGGGGAGGGAAGAAGGCAAAATCATGCCCCGTTGGGAGCCACTGCATTAGACTGAAGTGAAAGAAGGCAGCGGTGAAGCATGTTGACAGTTGGATGAGTCGGCTTTTTCGTGTGCGCAAACATTGTGTGCGCTTCTCATGCACTGCTAAGCTCTGGAGCCCCATAGGTGATGCGTGTCCCGTGGGCGGTACCTCAGTTAAGTAAATAACCGAATCCTTGAGAGATCCTGAACTGACATCGCTGAAACAGAGTGAGTCCGTTCACTGTTTAACCAAGAGGGGTTCTGCCAAAAGATAGCAAATATTTCCCCTGGATTTCTGTCAACTACCAGATGGGTTTTGTGGGTGATCTTTGACTCTGAGGGCAATGCTTTCCTCCATAGAGCCAGAGGATGTTGCTCCTCTCACAGATCAGATCCGCTGGAGTTACAACTGGGAAACTGTAACTTATAACCCGTCGACGCAGGCTGTGGGCCAGCAGTGTACAGATCCAGCACTGGGTGCAAAGGTAAAATCAAGTATCATCAGAGAAGCCTACTCCGAAGAATCACCACCAGCTTTACTTCAGATTTGTACTATTTAGAAAAGCACACGCTATCAATTAAGTAGACACAGATTTCTCCAATTCTAATGAATTTATTTTTAGAAGTACTCTTGTCTAGAATTATTATAAATGAATGAGCAATGCAGGCAGGCTGGCCCAGAGGACCATTCCTTCTGGATAGGTTGCCTAGCAGAGACCTCCCTTGAAGGATCTGTACCCAGTCAAGAGGGGAACTTCCAGCGCAAGCTTTCTCAGACACAACCTGCGGACCCTAGTATCACCATCTTTTATGAAGCTTGTTATTGTAAGGATTTTCACACTGTATGTCAGGAATTATGATTCAGGAAATCTAGATTCCAACAATCAATATTTTTAATACCTTCCTTCTTCTACATAACTAAGTTTGAGAACCATTGCCTAAGACTTCTTTTTCAAAGAACATTTACTTTTCAAAGCTCCTTGTCTTCAAAAAGCTTAGTCTTTGGAGGAAATTAGCATGCTTGGTAACAGTTACTGGTGATTAATAATCATTCATTCATCCCACAAATAGTCACTGAATTCCCTGTTATGTGCTAGGTACTGTTCCAGGTGTGAGGAAGTCAGTAGTCGCGAGCACAGCCATCTTGCATGTGCCTGACACCATGCTTCATCCTACTTTTCTCTTTAGAACGTCCTTGTGAACTAGGCGGGATCAGGGTCACTTCCCTGTCACATGAGAAAAGGAGAAGTCTCAGGGGACTTGAGGTAACTTGTACGGGGTCTCAAGGCCAGTAGATGACAGGCCTGAAAATTAGATCAACATCTGTCTGCTGCTGTACTCTGTGTTCTTTCCACAAAGACAAAACATGAGCATAAAAAGATAAAAGAAAAAAATGTTCTGAGCCATCTGAGTCCAGTGTCAAATGAGTGGTCCGGTGGCTGAACACTGAGGGTGTTCAGCCCCGAATGAATCACCGCAGGCTGTGGTGGAGGAGGGGGCTTCTTTACAAAAGTAGTAAAAAATGTAGGAATTCCGAAGGGAAGAAGCATTCGGGGAGGAGAGAGAATACAACAGAGAGTGGCGCAGATCAAGGCACGGGGTAGGACTGTGTGAGACGAGTTTTGGGAACCATAAGTAGGCCCAGCTGGAGCAGGCCCAAGGCGTCAGAGGGGAGTGGGAGAGAAGGTACCCAAGGGGGTTGGAGTTGGATTGTGCAGCGCCCTCTAATGTTACACTTGGGTGTCTGAGCTTCACCTCATAAGACGAGGGAGAATCACTGGGAGATGACATGTCAGAGAGACATTTGGAGAATAAAATGGATCAGGAGTTGTTCGCAGAATAAATTATTGGGAGAGGGAGACTCAATCAGGTAGAAGATATTTATATGGGAGAGTTACTACAGGCAATTCACTAACTAATGAGAATTAATACCTAACATTTAAGGAGCTTTAATGATGTTCCAGGCCCTGTTCTTAGTAACTTTCATGGATTAGTTAATTTGACCTCAAGAGTTTTCTCTAAGATAACATTAGGGCTCCTCACAAGTCCCCAGCTGTCCTCCTGGTCACATGGCTGAGTGCACTGCCCCACCCTCTTCTGAAGATCAGCCTGGCCTTGAGACGTGCTCAGTCCAAAGCACCGTGAGTGCAAGCGATGTGTTCCTTCTGGGGCGAAACTTTAAGAGTCGGTATGTTTTGTCATACGTGTGTCCCCACCACAGAGATCATGAAAGTGTTTCTCAGGCAGGAGCCTCTCTGCGCCTGGGTCCCTGAGTGACTCAGAGGAGCAGTGTCCTTCGGCCATCCTGCACCGGGCTGTAGCTTGAGCAAGAAATAAACTCGCGCCCTTTACCACGTGAGAGTCATTGCTGCCCCACCGTAACTGGGCTGTCCTGCCTGACATGACAAACCCTTCCTGACCGAGGAAGAGCTCTGAGGTGATGACCTGAGTGACAGTGGCCTGCAACGCTCACCATGTGTGCTAGATCACCCTCTCCAAACCACACTTACTTTATCTTCAAAGTGGGAATCACCACAGTGGCCACCTCGCAGGGACATTGCGGGAATAACAATGATGACTTTACATGCTGTGTCATAGACAGTTTTCTAGACCTTTTTATGTGTGCTACCTGATCGAGTCCTCACAATATCCGTTTTTCAAATGAGGAAACCGAGGCACAAACAGGTTTGTGGCAGTTGCCTGAGATCACACAGCTAATCAGGAGTGGGGCCAGGGTCAAACCCAAGGCAGAGTCCCCACACTCATCCTCTGACAGCACGTGGGGGAACTGAACTCCTGGCACCCCATAATCACAGGATCATTTTCCATTAGGCAGGATGAGCGGAGTGTCTCTGGCCTGCGGTCTTTTGAAGGACCTACAAAGTATTTCTAACCAGAAAAATATATCATCTCCGAAGCAGTAAAAGCAAAGTGGAAAGTCAAATTAGTAAATTCTGAACTGTCTGTGAAACTTGTCATTATGTCAGCTAGTGCACAACAGCACCGCTCCACTCGCACGAATCGGATTTTCTGTGAAATGTGGCTGCTCTGGGATACCTGCAATACCTTTGACATGACTTGTAAAAGTGCCTAGGGCCTAAAATGTGCCTTAACATGAGCCCCTGGATAGAGCTCAATAAGTATTACTTATCATATAATTTTCCTTAGCTATGACCAACAGAAACTCACCTGAAGCTCTCCAACATTCCGTGGCAGAGCAAGGACTGGTCCCTTGTGCCACTCCCAAATGGCCGTCAGCAGCTCGCGGCTGAAGCTGGGCCTTTGTGATTCAGTAAATCCAGATTCCAACTGAGGCCTTCTGCTTTTTGCCCAGAGTGATCTAGTTCTCCTCACCTACTGAGCCAGAGGTGGAAGCCGTAGCCTGCCCTAGGCTGCCCAGACTGCCAGGTGGCTGGGAACAGAGGTAAATGCACCTTCAGAGCAGCAGCAGAAAATCAGAGGCCTTTGAAAACTGCAGCTGCCCGGTACCACCTCTGCCTGCCAGCGCCTGTGTCTCCAGCCCCTGATGCTTTCTGCAGTTTATAGCTGCATTAAATCACACTGCATAAACCCTGATGCTTGAACCTGACTCACCATCTAGGGTCTGCTGTTTAGCCTGGACCATTGTTAACTTGTTAGAGCATCTCGTATCTGGCAGCACTTTCCTTCCCAGAGGCCAAGCTAATAGCTTCTGATGCCAGGCCCCACTTTTGTTCATGCTTTGGATTCCACCCATTTCTTCATTGTAACTTATGTCTGTGGAGTCTTTACACTTTACCCCCTTGATTTTCAACTCTGGTGCAGTGATTTCATAGTAATAGGCTCTGGAATCAGGAGGCCTGAATTCAAACCCTTCCTCCATCACTTTTTGAAGGGTGACATCAGTAAGTTACTAACCCTCTGTTGCTGTCATCTGTATTTTGAGGTCTAAAACAGTACCTGCCTCATAGAGATGCTTAGAGCATTAAATGAAATAAGCCAGTGAAAGAAAGTAGAACATATAATTGCCCAACAGATGTTAGCCATTACTATTATTATTACTATTATTATTATTACTGATTCTCACAGTTGATGTTCAAAGATCCCCATGAAGAAGGCAAGTCAGGAACCCCAGTCCTTATTTCACGAAGGATGAAGCTGAGGTTCTGACACAGAAAGGTTTGCCTAATGTCACAGCGTTTGTAGGGGGCAGACTGGCGGAGCCTCTGCACTAGGTCTAGTGACCCCTACCCCCATATTTTGACCCTCCCTTTGCCTGGGTGCCCCTTCCCTAGCCCCTCCCTTATCCATGGGCCCCGTGAAAATGATTCTGATGGTCTCATTTATTGCACAATTTTATAGCTGGCCCCATGTTGGGGCTTTGATCAGCACAAATTATCCTTTCTCTTTGTGCACGAAGCTCAGACCTCAGAAGACTGCAGAGAACCTAGGATCTAGCAGCTTTTGAAATGGTAAATAATTTGCTTTTGTCCCGAAGGGCTCAACCTTGCATGGCACTGCGTTGCTCAGCGCCCCCTGAGAGAGCTAGCAACTGGTGGGCAGGAACGTTCACCCTGTGCCCTTCGCCTTCTCAGCATGGCATATAAGCTACACAAAGGTTGAATAAATGAAATAAGCAAGGGACTGGAGAGTTTGAAGAAGTTTAGAGTGAAGTGAGAGAAGAGAAACCTTGCTTTTGCTGAAGCAGACCATTTGGGAATCTAGAAGCGTCAAATCCAGAGGTTTATTAAATCAAACTGAACCCAGCACATGTAGCATAGAACCTGGCTCACACAAGCTCAGAACACACATTAGCTGTCATTACTACTAAGCTGACAGGCTGTGAGACTTCGGACACATCTCTTCACCCCATGCCTCCCACTGGCCAGCTTCACAGCAGTTCTAGTCCTACTCTGCGTGACTGGAGAGATTAAGAGGGAAAAAAAACAGATGTCCAAATGCTCTGGAAATGTTAAAAGTAGAGTCAAAATTTATGGCCTTGTTATTTTTACTAATTATTATTATTATATAATGATCTTTGGCCCAGGACAATAAGTCTGATGTGAAGTATTGCTGAATAACCAGTCGATAGCTTTGGGGGACAGCTCTTGTGACACCCCCGCCTAGGGCCCTGTTGCCTTCTCGTTGCCTGGCAAAGCAGCAGGTTAATGGGTCACAGACTCCTGCCTGCTCAGATCAGCTCCCTGCCCAGGGGCTGCGCCTCCGGACCATGGTTACCTCTGCGGGTCCTGGGGCCACAGTCAGGCAGGGTGGATGGCTCGGTTCTGGGTACAGTGTGCCTCCTTTAACTCTGGACCAGAAAGCAATCCACACCCGCAGAGTCTGAGCTGAGATTTAAGTTATTATAGGAAAAATCTTGGTTTTACTTTAATTAAGTATTCCTCAAAAAGCAAGTCATTCAGCAAGCAGTGGTTCTCAAACTTTAGTGAGAATCATCAGAATCACTTGCAAGGCTTTTTGAAATAGATTTCTGGATCCCCCAGAGGTTCTGATTCAGGAGGTCTGGGGGTGCGGGGGGCGGTCTGAGAATTGTCATTTCTAACCAGTTGCTGGGTGATGAAATCACTGCTGGTCTAGGAGGACGGTGAGCATCACTGGCCCAGGGTTGCAGAGCAGAGGCTGTGGGAAGATTAGGGTATTGGTTTGAAATCTTAGCCAGGAACCAGTGGTCCCCAGGGGCAAGTTACTTGAACCTCTCTGGGTCTGCATTTTTGTATCTGTCAGATGGGTTGTTACATAGTTTAAATGTCATAATACTGATTTATAGGGTTATCGTGAAGATTCTATGGGAAAAAATCCATGCAGAGTATAGTTAGCCCCTGATCTCATTAGGACCATACATGTATGTGGTATTATACTTTTTACCCTGAAACTTTGGCATCTCAGTTTCCCTCATTGGCTGGGAGCAGCGGTCCTGCTTCATTCACTTCTGTATCCCCAGGGCTGAGCCCAGTGCCAGGCACAGAGAAAGAACACACTGTAGAAACCCACTGACTCACTCAGTTATTTATTCATGCAGTTGATGAGTGTGTACTGAGCACTGTCTCCATGCCAGGTCCAGGCTAGACACGTACATGCAATGAACAAGAAGCAGTAGTCCCTGTTACCTGGAGCTTACACTAAATAGGTGAGAGAGACATTAAAAAAATTCGACAAGTAAATAGGCAAAATAGTTACTAATGATGAAAAATGTTAGAAAAAAGTGGTAAGATAAAGGAAAGTTAGGGACTTTATATAGAGTTCAAGGGAAGGTCTCTCTGAGGAAGAAACGTGGGAGCTGAGATGTGATTAATGAGATGGAGGCAACACATTAAGGTCTAAGAGGAGGGAATGGTCAGTGCAAAGGCCCTGAGGCAGTAAACAGCTTGGTCTGTTCAAGGAATGGAAAGAAGACCAGAAAGACTGAGGTCTAGCTCCATGAGTGAGGTGTAAGAGGTAAGGTTGGAGAAGGGCAGGTTCATGGAGAGCTTTATAGGCCAAGGTGTGGAGTTAATAATATGCTTAATTTAATATGTTTGAAAGGTCGTATCAGCCTCTGGGTGGTACATAGCTTGGAAGGAGCCATGAAGACAAGTTAAAAGGTTAACGTGGTAACATGGAGAAAAGATCGTATTGGTATGGAATAGAAGGTAGCAGTGGAGATAGGAAAAAAAGTGGATTCAAATCTATTTTGTAGCTAGTACTGACAGACTCGCTGATGAAATATATGTGGGGGGATAGGAAAGAGGATATGACCACTACAGGGACATGATGATGCATCCCCAGCTGTGATCTCTTTATAAGAAGCTGCCACAGCTACTTAGCTTCCTGTGTACTCACGTCTCATCCCTGTCTCTCTTACTTGATTCAGTTCCTCCCTTTTTAGGGCCCTGGGCCCCTTCGGAGGCTCCTCGAAGGTCCCTGCCCTGACTTCTGCAGCTCTGCAGCCCAGCCCTGGTGGTTATCGTGCCAGAAGCCCCAGTGTCCTGCCCCCTGCGAGGCAAGGGGGAAGCAAGCCCCCTGGGGGTCATTAGCAGAGTGGCCTGTCAGCAGGCAGTGGATGACAAAGTAAAGCTATGAGGGCACTCTGGGGATCTGGGATGCTGGCAGGAAACTGAAAACAAATTCAGTTGACTATTGAGAGAGAGGGGTCCTGTTGGTGTGGGCCTCCTGGTGCCGGCGGGAGCGGCAGAGCCATGAGAAAAGCAGAAGGCATCTTCCGGGCCTGTTTGGTTTCCCCGGCTCGCTGAGGATAATGTATTCTTTGATGGATGGTGCAAATAAGGGAAGCTGACCCCGCAGTTGGCTTCCCTCCCAGCCCCTCTCTCTCACACCCAATCTCCTTTTCTTTTTTTGCCAATCCTAGACCCAGCCATTCCAGCCAAGCTGAGGTTTCTATAAATTATTTCCCTATGATATAGCAATGAATGTTACCATCAGCAGAGTATTTTTTATGGGGTGTAGATCATGCTTGGTTTTGTGTTGGATTTTTGTTTTTGAGTTTTTTCTTTTCTTCCCTTTAGTTGGCATGGGAACGCTGAAGCACCAGTTCAAGGAGGAACTACCAACCACATTATAATCCCACCCCATGCTGCCCAAGGGCTTTGATGTGCTCAGAGTGCACTCTCAGTTCTCCCTCATGGAGGGAGGACAGGAAGCAGGCAGCCGTGTTGTTCCCCAGCTGATAGGCTCTCCAGCTCACATGATTCCAGAGGGAGAGGGACCCCAGAGACCGGTCCAAACCCCTGAGGAGGGAAGTGTCAGAGTTGAGGTCACACAGCAAGTCAGCTGTGTGTAGAGGACTCAGATCCAGGTCTTCACTTGCTGCTGAATGCTGGGTGTCCTTTTAGGGTCATCTTGAACTTCCCTCGCCCTCTGTTTGCTCACTGGTAAAATCAGATCATTGCCTGCTTTCTTTCCCCCAAGGGGTGCTGTGAGTATCAAGTGAGATTCATGTGATTCATTCACATAAATGGTAAACATTTCTTTTAACCCTGGGACTCTAAATGTGGGTCTTGCATTTAAATATTCATAAATGATTATTAAACTGATAGAAAATGAAAAGAAATGGTTATATGTTTATGCCTCATAAGTAGATGTAATGGATTACTATTCACCTATTAAAACTTTCAACTGTTCACCCATCCAACAGCCATTCTTCAAACACTTAATGCCTAATGAAGGCCATGTTAACTTGGTTAAAAACTGGTTAAAAATAGACATTGACCTTGGCCCTGGAGAAAAGTGAGATCCAGCATGGAAGACAGTCTTGTAAGAGCCATCACAACACGATGGGTTATGAGCAATAATGGTTGATCAAAGGCACAGTGCTGTTCCCTTGAGCATGTGTGCCTCACCACTTACCCAGCAGGGAAGGCTTCTTGGAGTTCAGGGGGTTACCATTTGGCTCTTAAAGGTTGACTAGGAGTTTCTTAGGCCGGGAGAGCCACGGCCCAGAAAAGAATTACAGCAGGGTGTTTGGGGGTGGGTGCAGTTTGTTCAGCAGTGTGATGCAAGCGAGAGCTAGTATTTATTAGGTGTTTTAGGTCCTGTGCTCAACATTTCACAAGCAGTTCTTCACTTCATGCATATGATAAGCACTGTTATTAACCCCATTTGGCAGCTATAAAATTGAAACTCAAGCCATTACATAAGTTTGCTCCAGGTTTCATAGGTGAGAAGTGGCATAAGTTGAATTCATGGATGTTTAATACCATGTCTGGGTTCATCGTCACTATTGTTTGTGGTCTCTGTTAAATGGGATGCATGGGGGAAACTGAGGCCGTGAGAGTAGCTAGGGTCGTGGAGAGGAAGTGAAGTAAAGAGAGGGTGTGAGTTGCCCAAGATCACATGGCTAATCAGTGACAGAATTAAGGCTTAAGCTTTACAATTGTCCTCTTTCCGTCTTTCCTCCGGACCATACTGTGGCTCACTCACTAGGAACAAATTAAGAGACCAAGACAGAGGGTGTCAGAAAAAGAACCAGCCGTCCTCCTGAGAAACACCAAATATCCTGTGCATCTCCTCCACCATTCTGCTTGCGGTAGGTTTTCCCGGGGATCTGCGTCGGCGGGGAAATTCAGATTATTTGTGGGTAACAGATGTGCATGTTTTCCTAGCCTAGTGGAATGAAGAGAAGTGAGAGGAGTTTGGGCACAGGGCCAAACTCAGCAGAACTGTCAGATCCTGGGTCTAGTCTACAGGACTTCCTCTGGTTCCAAAGGCACCCCCCTACCCTTTTGCATAAGCTTCTATTTGCTTCTTATCCACCATCTAAGTATTTTCACTTATCGTGGTACAAACACCCCTGTTACTAGTTGTATTAGTCAGCCTAGGCTTTCATTACAGAACACCATAGGCTGGATGGCACAAACAACAGAAGTTAATTTTCTCACAGTCCTGGAGGCTGGAGGTCTGGGAGCAGGGTGTCAGTGCAATTGGGTTCTGGTGAAAACCCAATCACACACTGGCTTGCAGATGGCTGCCATTTCGCTGTGCACTCAGATGGCCTTCCCTGAGTGTATGTGGGTGTGTGTGGGGAGAGGGGGAGAGAGAGAGTATAAGCTCTGGGGGGCACTAATCTCACTATGAAGGCCCCAGCCTCGTGACCTCATCTAAACCTAATTTTCTTCCAAAGACCACATCTCCAAATACCATCAAATTGGGGGTTAGGAATTCAACATATGAATTTGGGGAGATTCAATTCAGTCCATAGTACCAGTGCATGGAATTAGAGCTAATGCCCAGAAAGATGTGCCTTTATGGGTTAGGGATGCTGAAGAGGGCAAGTTTGAAACCAACAGTCTCTCTACTGAAGGTGTTGCAGGTACGAGGTCATCAGGGTGGAGGTGGTAGGTAGTTCTGTAAAAGGACCACGTCTCCCACATTCATGCTAACTGGGTTCTGGCCCAGCGCCAGCTAAAGGAAACCCTCTCCACTGCTAGCCAGTCCCCACTCTTAGAATGAGCTAAGATCTGTCAAGCAAACCTCCCATTTATTGGTGTGCGTTTGGCCTCCTGAGCCATAGAAAATATGTAAAAATCCTTTTCCAAAAATGACTGTTTAGATGTTTGGGGATGCAGATTGAGCCATACTCAGCCCAAGACTTTTCTTCTCAGAACATCTCACCATTTCTCAGTGGAAATGCTTTCCAGATCCGGGGCCATCTGCACAAGGTCTATAAGCATGTCCCCCCTATTCCTGTACCCTGCCTGTGAAGTCTGAAGTCCAATTAATAACCCAAGACACAGTGGGCCCAGTCACCGGATTTCTTTGTGATGTCTGGAAAGTTGGGTTTGGCTCCACCAGAGAAAGGCCGGGGGCAGTGTGAGTTGTGAGGCCTCAAAACTGCCGCAAACACCCCTGCCCAGTCTCCCCACCCGGCCTCCTGGGTGTCGGCGTTTCCTCAGCCTCTCGGTACAACCTGCCTCTTCTTTTTCTGATACTGACTTGTCACATGTGTCACATGAAAAGTAATTTATTTCGCCTCGCCTCACTTAAAAACAGAACCGAGGTTTGGTGTGGTGTCTGGACACCTACCTCAGTGTGGGTTGCCTAGAACTGGCTTTGCTGGGGGTGGGTGGTGGGTGGGAAAGGGAGCATGGCCACAAGGCTGGCCTGGGCCAGTTTGGCAGTTGCTTCTCCAAAGTCTGCCAGTTCTTTCTGAAATCACTGGCAATTCCTTGTTCTAGGTAAAACCGTTTGGAGAACTGGCTCCAAATACTGATAGGGAGTTGGGAAGAGTGGACTGAAGTTGTTACAGGGTGCGGCCAAGGGGGGGGGACCCCAAATGGACATTTAAAATGGGGTCCAGAACTCAAGGTGTTCAGAAAATACTAGGATGTCCTACCCCCACCCCCAGGTGTGGTAGAGGAAAGGGACAAACGGAGCAGGCCCATTGAGAGCTGTTTTGCATAGCAACAGCTCTGCAGCCAACCTCTGGGGTGTGGTCATTTAACATATCTATAACCTTTGACTGGCTACATAGATATGTTAAATAGCTATGGCCATGCTCTGAGCCAGGAGGATGGAAGTAACTTCCCCACCAAGATGTAACTGAGGGGGGGGGGGGCAGGTCCCCTGAGTTACAGTGCCTGCGTGAGAGCTTGGAGATGATTGGCTCCATGACATGGGGCCACATCTGCCCAGACCCACGATGGCGACCAGAAAAGCTGGAAAGGATAGCAGATTGAGGGCAGGTGTGGCCGAGTGTGGGAGGAGTCGGAGGTGGGGCTGCAGAGGAAGATTGGCGCAGGATTTAAAAGCCCAGGCGCGGCAGCCATAGAGGGGTGATCCATGCGGCTTTTGGCAGAGTAGGAGCTCCCGCAGCCCTGTGAGGAGAGAACCACGCGGCTTTTGGCAGAGCAGAGGGCTCTTGCATCTCTGTGAGGAGAGAACCACGCGGTTTTGCCAGAGTGCAGACCCCCGCAGCTCTGGTAGGAGAGGACTGCGTGGCTTTGAGGTGCTTCTTTTGGTCATGCGGCCTGGGAAGCAAGAGAGACTTTGCCTGGAAGAAGGGTGAAGGAACTCTTACCAGTAGGCCATGAGACGGTGCTGCATGGCTTTGGATTAATTGGAGATCCTGCCTGGACAGCGACACAGCTGATGGTGCCGAGAACCGAGAGAGGCCTACCAGCCGAGCACGGATTACTGGGAATTACTGCCTGAGACTGGACTTCTATTTCCTTTCCTGAGATATGGTACCCCAGACTGGGCAAGGGGGAAGGAAGGACTGAGTGTGTTTGTGGGTGTTTTAAGGGACTTTGGGATTTTGGTAAAGGCATTAGGTCACTACTTTAAGTTTGTATAGCACTAAATAAACGTTTCCTTTCCTTTTCACGAATCTCTGGCATTGAGAGATATCTTTCCTTTAAGGCGGCGGACAAGACGGACCCGAATCTCTTTCAGTAAGAGCATCACCATCCCGGGCTCCCTGGCCCCCTTGTTTGGTTCTTGCTCTGTAACAAAGTCTTGCTGGGCGGCCAGAAGTCCTGTGTTAGAATTGCGACCTGGCCACAAACTCACTGCAGACCAAGCTCTTCATGCTCTCTGGGCCTTAGTTGCACTGGATGTAAAACAGAGGATCAAATAGGCATTGAGTCGCTTAGGTATTCATGGGTA
>PVIA01017351.1:0-15879 GCA_004024845.1 Tonatia bakeri
GTAGTATATATTCTGTGTGTCCATCCAAAGTTTTATATTTATTGCCTAAAACCATGTATTTCACAGGTAATGATAGAGTGGCCTAAATATGGCAGGAGTGTTTAACACACCACAGAAATATATGAGGAATGGAAATATAGCCACTTGTGCTAATGTGGTTTCTACCTTCTTGTTCCTTTCCTCCTGTCCATTCTAACGTGGTCCTTATAAATGACCTGACGTACCCAGGAGATGCGTATTGTGGCTTTCATGTTGGTGGCACTTGGGAAAAGAACGATAAAACTTATTTTTCATGTAAAATTTTAGCTGTGTGTGTGAGTGCATGTGTGTTTTAACTGTGTATTGTGACCGGCTGAATGGATACCTAGTGATATAAAAATAGTAGAAATAGGGAGGAATGGCAAAAACACATAGCATAGAGGTTTCTCATGTAAAAGTTAAAATGAATTTCAGAAATATGCCAGCAGTACTTTCATTCTTTGGGAGACATGTTTTGTTAACGTATTTTAATTTTGTTAATTTGACTCAGGTGGAGGGAAGTGGAGGTGACTGGGAGACAGGAAAGTTCTGCCACATTTGCTTTGCCACTCAAAACCTAGAGGAAACCCAGGGTTCCCTAGAAAGGAAACTAAGGGGAAGGTCAACATCAGCACTCATATTTCCTTTTTATCTGCAGAGATTTTGTTCACGAATAAACTCATATATTTAATCTATTGCATTGCAAAATGCTGAGAATGCTCTACTGAGGGACCGATCAGAAAATGTAGGAGTTTAGAGATGAAATTCAGAAAATGCAGGTCTGGCGATTTAGTAAACAGAAGAAAGGTGAATATCCATGTTATGGAGGGCAACTTCTGGTTTTATAGAGAGATGAGTAGTCTCTTGACGCTACGACTTCAAAGGATAGTGTGAAAGTTGCAAAATACTTTATTAGAGTCATTGCACATCCAAAAGGGTCAAGTACCTGATTTCTTTGACTTGAAAAAGTGAATTTAAAAGTGAATACAATTAGCAGACAGTTTAACACCAAAGCAAACACAAAACAAAACAGAATGTACCCTCAAATATTTGGAAGAGTTGAGGACATTTAGGAAATATAATCTGGGTTTTGCAATGGAAGCATTGTCTATTTCTATTAAGATTTGCCTGTTAATAATAAGTAAACAGTTTTAGCTATTATCAGATTTCTTTTAAAAAGTGACATTTTTTCCTTACAAACATCAATTAGATATATTTGATATCCATAAGTATTCCAGTGATATATATCAGGGGTACTTTCAACTTTACTTATGCACAATTATATAAAATAAAATTTTCTATTACTATCAATACTGTATGATTATACTCATTCTAAACTGAAAAAAAAAAAAAGAATTTGCTTCCAGTTGTGTGTGTGTGTGTGTGTGTGTGTGTGTGTGTGTGTGTTACTTTTCAGCTTGGCAGCATATTCAAGAATACAAGTTAATGAAATATGCTGTCCATCTTTTTCTGAAAGCACGGATCATAGTGTTTAAAGTTTTTTATTTTGTTTGACTATACCTTAAGCCAACCAGGGAAGGCTGAATTCTTCCCCACAGTTTGAAGTTTGCTTTGTTTCCTGACTCTTTAAGTAACTTGATTTAAAATGTTTCAGAAGACTCAGCTTTTGATCCCTTAATACTCTTTGAATAACAAAGTTTGAAACTGTAAATGTTATCAACGCAAAGAATCTCCAAATCTATTACATCAAAATGACACAAAACATAGGTGTTCAGATTGTATTTGAGGTTATTGAATGTCCAGATATAATGTAACAATTTGATTTAACATGGGTTATCTTTGGGAAGAAGAGATTTGCCTGTCTTGTTCTTTGTTCTGCAGTCTGCTTCACTACAATTTTTAATTACATTGTATTCATTTAATTTATGTTTCTCTTGCACATAACTGCGTGTAAAATAACAGTAATGAAAACCCATCTCCAGAAAGGATACACCATACACATTTCATCTTCTAAAATAAATAAATAAATACATACATAACTATATAAATACATAAATTATATATATTTATGTCTAAGAAAAATGAAAGTCTTTATAAAATTAGTGCTTGATATTAAAAGTAAGGGCTTTTTAACCACTTGAAATCAAATTTTGTACTGATGGCTTCACTGGAAAAAATTACAATGAAAAAAGGATTTTTAGTGTGATGTTCATAGTCTTGCATGTAATTGAACCTATCTGGCAGAATATTTACCTTTTAATTAGCTTTAAAGTTTAGTGTAGGTGCTTTACATCACCAAGAAGAAAATGCCCCCATGTATTTAGATGCCTCCACTCCAGTCCTCTCCACGCTCATGCCCCCTCCTCTTTCTTCTCACTTCTATCCTTAAGGCTAATGAAAAGACCCAAAGCACCCTTCATACAAATTCATTATATAATTTTCCCAAATGTGTTAACTTTCTTGAAATTACAACATGTACTGTCATGCTTAAAATAACATAGACTACTAGGAGCTATTTTAGACTTAGTCTGTTTCTTTTTTTTTACACTTGAACTTTTCATCATTCATCTTTATCATGTTCCATGGGTATATTACTTTAACAAATTATTTCTGAAACACTTCATGTAAACTGGTGTCTTGTGGGTTATCAAACTTAAATTGTTTATGTGACTTTCTATTAAAAATAATTATTCTGAATGTAATTTAATTAGTTACAAACATTGTTACCATTTATGTTATATGCAAGTATGGTATAAATAAACAATGTTTGGATCACCTGATCCTGGATCTGGTACCTGTTTTGTTTTTCCTTCTGTCCATACCCCACACTTACATAATTTGCCCAGTAAAATTTCTTATAATCACAGTCCATCATTCATTTCATGAGTGGATCATTCTCTATTATTAGTTTTAATTCACAGTAGAAGGTTACATCTCATTACTTTTGTGTAATTTTGGATTACCTTTCTTCATGATTGAATGGTCTGTGTATTTCCTTGAAAAGACCTAAATATCTGGTTTGTATACTTAATCCCATAGGAAAGGCCTCCAAAACCCCCAAAAATGGTCCTTATGGAAAAATATTTCTTACCCCTTTTGAATTATCAAACCAATTCTACACTTACCAATTTAAAATATAAATTTGAATATTCATATATTTTGCTGAATAATAGACTTGACCTTTTGTGTGTCTACTCAAAGATATGTCATACTTTCTTTACATGATTTCAAAAAAATTACCTAATTAACTAATTCAGTTGATGCGATACTTATACTAAGCATATGTAAATGAGTAGCAAACTATGTCAGGAATGTGTAAGAAAGGGCCATGACTGGTGAGTACAAGAATATGAGTACTGAATCCAAGTAATAGAATTCATTCTGTGCTCAGGAGTGCTATTTAAAAAAGACTACTTTAAAGAAGTAGTTTATACATTTTTCTTATGAATACTGGAAACATGCTTAAGAACCTTGGCCATCTTACATTTTTTGAGTCATACATGGCTTTGAGTGTCTATGACCCTTAGAGAACTAAGAGAAAGCCCCCTTTTGCTAAATTCTCTTCTCAAGTGAGCAATATTGATAACACTGGAGGCAGTGTATATATGTCCCCCTACCTCTACATTTCAGCTTGGAATCCTCTTTCCCTTACATCCTTTGGCCAATCCCAAAAGTCTTCATAATGTGTATTAACATAAAAACCAATCCCAACACTGGAAGATAGATAACTGAATACTTATATAAAGTGAATTACTTATTTGAAGTTACACTTCTTAAAAATAAATTGGAATTATTTAGTTATGTGCCTGAATCCCACTTTTATTTAATTTTCCTTTAACATTTTGTCAATCTTTTCTAAATCCTCAATCTCTCAATTGAGCAGGGACTGGGTATTATTCAGTAGAATTCATCGTGTTTAGAGTACAGCAGGATAATGTTTATTGGACAAATAACCCCCCCCCCCCCCAGTGAGCTGATTTCTGTGACAGCATTTCAGATATAATGTCCTTCCTATTTCCTCCAACCTAGGTTCCATTCATTTTATACCAACTGCATATAGTGCCTGGGAAACAAGAAAGTAAAGATGTTAGTAAGTGATGTGTGAATATGTTTTTTTAAATTAAAACCGTGTTGTTTTGTTTTACTTTTAATGAGTCAGGAGCTGGGTTGTATCGTCATAAGGGAGTTAATTTTCACTGGAGAAATTGTAGATAGTGTGATAAACTGGCATGAAGATGTTTTAATTAAATGAGTCCTTCAACTGGAAAATCCTCTCATTTTCTCTCAAATTCAGCCACGGTGGTGACCACTTACTTCATCTGTGTACACTAGTTTTTGGACTTGGCAATTTAAGAAAGAAGTTCAAGTTGTACATTGCTTTGATTGTATTATGTTAAAATTTACACAGTAATTCCATGGGATTAGCAGGATTGATACCTATGCAATGAATGGAGTCTTACTGGATTGAAATGAAGGCTGAAAATAAATCCTGAAGAGTATAATATTTTAATTTACTCTATATAGTGAGTATGAATATATATACATATGTAGATATCAAAACTGTATATAATATGTATATAAAACACATTTTAAATAAGGTAGAATAACTAAAACTGATTAGATCATAGAATGAATGAGATTGTTTACTGTGTGTGACAATGAGGAAACACAGATCATTAAGTTTGTCACTCAGAAAACAACTGTATTGATTAATCCAGGCTTCTACTTAATATTTTAACAACCAAAATTATATATTTTCTGGAGATGTTATTGGTGTGGAGCTTGCTCTGCATTTGGATTCACTTAGGTTTATTCAATCAAGATTTTCCAAAATCAGTTTCACTGTTGTCAGAATAGTAACATTAGTTCACTAGTTTTAAAGGAAATGGGTGAACTAAATGTCATCCTAAAGAAAATAACCAAATCTATATGTAAATATATACAAACATTAACATTTTAATCAAAGATTCTTTGAACAAAGACAGATTTTTATTTTTTTATTTGCCATAGATTTAAATCTAAACTCTACAATGTTAGTAAAAATGACAACTGCATTAATCTTAGTAATTATTCTTTAGACTTGCTATTATCTCTTTTTCAATATCTGTTTTGTTGCATCTAAATTTTTGTTGAGTTCTTAGTTACATGCTGTGAATTTAAATCAGGGCTGAACTTCATAAATCTTAATAATGGTACAATGTTCAACATAATAATGATGTACATAATGAAATATGAATCAAAGAAAGTAATTTTGAAAACTCCAAGCTCGGCAGGTTTTATACCCACAAGTACACTATGTGTTAGCATTTTTATAGAGGTTCACCATCTTAATGCAATTTTCTTAGATTTTACTTTAATTAATGAATCAATAAATGTTTATTCTGAATCTATTTCCATTTTCTTGTGCTTCTATGTGTATATCTCAATAATATTTTCTAGGCACTGATTTGTAATTTAGCAAGGAATATTCTTGCCATTTGTAGCTAGGGAATTTTCTATGAATTTATATTTTAATTATAAAAATGAACCTATGGGGTGTACATTTCATTATTCTCATATTATGGGGAGGATATTTAATTTTAGAAAGGTTAAGTCATATGGCCAAGGACACATAACTCCTAAAGTATGGGTCTTGGGTTATAACAAGATGCTGTTTGTTTCTACTTGTTGCTTCTGCCTATCATGTTCATGGAGTTGATGGAGATGAAGAAATTAGATTTAGGAAAAGCAATTGAATAATACCCCAGGACTATAACTCCATTTCCACACTGCCTTATTCCACTGGGATTTCACTCTTTATTCCTGTAGGACAGTGTATCATTTTCACACATTGGCCTTTGGTAAATGTTCCTTATCATTTCATGCATGCCATCTTCTGAGTAGACAGCCTAGAGAGTTGTGTATACTCCTCGTCTCCTCCTGGAATTTAAAAGAGTCTGGGACACAGACACCATGCAGCACTAATGTCATGGGTGAGAGAACTGCATCTGAATTTCTCTCTGTTCCCCAAATTGTAATACGTGCTTAAGCTTCTTATTGCCATGACTGATTCACTTATTCCCCACTCGTTCTGTTGTTTGTATATAGAACAGGTCATTTTCTTTGTAGTCTAATCCAGTAAATTGATAAGCTTGCTTGCTTTCTTGATTATTTATTTTTTAATTGACTATTGCTTGTAATGCATGGATGATCAAGCAGGCTGGTCAATCTGTGTTACCTTGTGTTTGTATTTTCCTTGTAAGTGCTTGACTCCCTCCAGGTATTTTGTACACATTTGCAGTCTTTCTCTAATGGAATCACTGAGTACATAGGCCATGCCCTTAGTTGTTTTTTTCACTCACCTCTTTCATGTAACTTCTGTTGTTCCCACTACCTTCTCCTTTAAAAGAGAAATGAAGTCTCTTCCATCTTTAGAAACTCGAACACTGAATACAGTGCATGTAACACACTAGGGGCTTAATAATAATCTTGTAAGCTTAGTTTTGCTAAAGGACATGCATACAGCCTCAGAAATTAGGCACAGGTTTTAGCCTACCTCCCAGGAATTTAAGAATGTGCTTTCCTTGATGTCTAATGTATACTGCCAATCAAATATTTTGCAATCTAATGAAAACTTGTAGATGTTTAATATCCATAGGAAAGGTTTAATATCAGCTTGAAACACTGAAATATTGTCCAAATGCTTATTGACCCTGATGGAATGATATTATTCACCTGGAATAAAAAGGTTTGACACTACCACTTTCTAGACTCATGTAAAAATGGTTCTGAAGAGTATGACATAAAATTTTAATGAGATGTTGATAGTTTTCAAATGCATGTTAATGAATCTCTGAGAGACATCAGTTTTTTTATTATTCATCTTTCAAAGGACACATGGATTAAAAGCTTTCAGTATTGATTAAGAATGAATGCAAAACTACTTATCTCAAAAAATCTTTTCTACCCTGGCCTGGTGGCTCAGTTGGTTGCAGCATCTGTAAGTACAGCAAAAAGTTGTGGGTTCAATTGGTCAGGTCGCATACTGGAAGCAGCCAATGGTGTTTCTTTGATCTCTCTCTCTCTCTCTCTCTCTCTCTCTCTCATCAGCAAATATACCATATTTTTCAGACTGGAAGACACACTTTCCCCCAAATTTGGAAAATGGGGGTGCATGTTATAGTCTGAATGTAACTTACCTGGCTCGCTGTGGCGGGTGTGGGTGCGATGGAGTGGAGGTCACAGGTTATTAAATATTTTATCACGTTTTTTGCTTCAAAAATTTTTTTCCTATTTTCCTTCTCTAAAACCTAGGTGTGTCTTATGGTCCGGTGTGCCTTACAGTCCTAAAACTATGATATCCTTGGGTGAGGATTAAACAAAACAGAAAACCTTGGGGCTTCTGTCTCAGGGAAATTCAGAAATCTGATGTTGGTGGCAGCCTACAGCACTACTTTTATTCCGACCTGTTTCTCCTTCAGCAAATCCACTATCGAAATCATTTAATTTACTGCATAGTTGATGCAATATCATCAATCTATAACATTTCAAAAGTATTCTTGCAACATGAACTATTACCATTTCTATTTCGTTTTTTTTTCTAAATAATTATCTGTGGAGCTTCCTGTCTCGTGCTTTTCCCTGCCACACATTATTCATCATTTTCCTTTCTCCTAAAGACGGACTGACACTTAACATCAAACAAACCAAAAGCAGTTGTGAGTGCTCCGACAGCTGCATTTTCCTTCTTCCTTGCAGGAAGTTTTAACAAACAAAATGGGAACTAGACAACTTTGGGTTACTAGCTGTGGGACTTTAGGTAAGTTTTTAAATTTAGCTTTGCATTTCAATTTCCTAATCTGTAAAAGGGCACTACCCCTGGAAAGAGTACCTACCTCTTAATGTCCTTGTGAGGAAAAGTTAACGCACCCAGAGTGCCCAGCGTGTGGCACTCCCCAGGCAAGCTGCCAGGCCTTGGAGGTTTTATCAAATGCCCTGATGTGGTCATGGCTCTGGTTCAGGGATAAGAACCTGTGCTTTGTGATCCATCCTAGAATATGAATTGATAAGCAAAGTGCATAAATTTGATGATCGATAGCAAATGGCTGTGGTCTTTTTGCTTTCCACGTAGACCGCTGCTGACATTTTTCTTATCTGCTCCTTCAGGAGCCTACTAACAGTTAGCATTTTGCATTTCCATATGCTTTATTTTTCTGTCGCCTGTTCTTACATGAATTCTTCAGTATGTAGTTGTTTTTTAGTTCCCAAGACCAACTCTTCTGGTCCAGAGATGTTCTTAAGTTTAAATGATGGAGATCAAAAGTTTAGATAAATGTACTTGATAATTTTGAAGGTATTCAAGATTTGACCACCATCTCCCAACCCTGCCATAGAAGTAAATGACCTTAATTCTGCTCATGATTTTGTCCAGAGTTTCAGGACATTCTAGAATGTTCCAATCCAACCACACAAGCCACATTTATACTTGCCTTAGGTTCCCAATAGCATTGTATTCTGTAGTGTACTTTCAAGGCTTGGGAGTATTTTTTTGTCTATCTTTGACTAACCACTAACTCCTCCCCCTTTTTCATAATAATTACGTGGAGATCAGATTTTCTCACCTTTCTCTTTGCAGCTCATAAGTGTCCTTTTTCTGATTCCCCACCCCCCTCCCTGGAAGAGATTCACTTTATCTTTCCCATAAACTGTGATATATCTCTCATTATAGAAACCAGATTGATCCCCCACATATAAGGGAACTCTACAGTGAGTTAGTAAAATTCAGTATAGTGAACTTCTAAGCCTCCAAAGACATACTTTCACTAGAGTCGAAAGCTTATTCAATATTTGAATTAGAAAAGTCTGTGAGATTTGTTCCTCAAAGGCAAGGCCTGTGTCTTAAATACTTTTTCTGTATAATGACTGACATAGTACCGCTGAATGGTAGCCACCGCATACTTCCTGGCTTAATGAAAAAACAAGTAAATTCATCAGTAGACCAATTTTTTTTCAAGCATAAAATGCCATCAGTTTTACTTTGGATAGAAATTTCTGATGGAGACAATAGGTTGATTTACAAAGAAAAGTTGAGAATGGAGACACTGCAATTATTTTTAGAATATATGCTTTTGAAAGTTCTTGCTCCCTGAAATAAAATCTTTTTTCTCGCTCTATTTATCCATACATACATTTATTCACATGTTCAAAAATATGTATATATCAAATATCTCTTTTGTGCAAATAATTATGTCATTTGTTGCCTGAAATCATTTCTGCTATGCTTGTTACAAAGATACACTTTAAGAATAGTGAAGAAGTGAACCACAAATATATAAAAACAAAAGAAAAACTGGTAAATTCCAGTATCATATTAGTACAAGAATGAAAGGGCTCTGGCCAGGTAGCTCAGTTGGTTAGAGCATTATCCCCGATACCAAGATTATAGGTTTGATCCCCAGTCGGCACATACAAGAATCAACCAGTGTATGCATAAATGAATGGAACAATAAATCAACATTTCTCTCTCTCTCTCACCTTCCCCCTCTCTCTCTCCAGCCACCACCTCCATCTTCTCTCTCTGTTTCTCTAAAAAGAAAAAAAGAATGAAAGGAAAGTATATAAGTGATCTCTGGGTTTCCTTGAATGACCTTTAACATTCTTTTTCTTAAAATTTTCAAAGGCTAGAAAGTAACAATAACATTCTCATCATTTTACTTTTTTCTTTATGTTTCATCTTCTTAAGCTATATAAAAAAAGTCACTCAAAATTTTTTTGGTATGGCAGATTTTATTTATTTATTTATATGATATTTAGTACATTTTATTGACTAGGCTATTACAGTTGCCCCACTATTTTTCTCCCCTTTAGCCTTCTCCACTTGGAACCCCCCACCAGCATTCCACACCCTTAGTTCATGTCCATAGGTAGTACATATAAGTTCTTTGGCTTCTCCATTTCCTATACTATTCTTAATCTCCCTGTGTCTATTTTGCACCTACCACTTATGCTTCTTATTCCTTGTACCTTTTTCCCATTCTCCCCAACCCTTCCCCTTTGATAACCCTCCACATGATCTCCATCTCTGTGATTCTGTTCCTATTCTAGTTGTTTCCTTAGTTTGTTACTGTTTTTTTTTTTTTTTTAGGTTCAGGTGTTGATAGTTGTGAATTGTTGCCTTTTACTGTGCATAGTTCTGATCTTCTGTTTCTTAGCTAAGTCCCTTTAACATTTCATATAATAAGGGATTGATGATAATGAGCTCTTTTAACTTTACGTTATCTGGGAAGCACTTTATTTGCCCTTCCATTCTAATTGAAAGCTTTGCTGGATAGAGCAATCTTGGATGTAGGTCCTTGCTTTGAATACTTATTTTTCAGTCCCTTCTTGCTGATAGTCTAGAAAAGGTTTTCTTTCCAGATATCAGCTGATAGTCTTATAGGAATGCCTTGGCAGGTAATTGTCTTCTTTTATTTTGCTGCTTTTAAGATTATCTCCTTATCCTTAATCTTGGGTAATTTTATTATGATGTATCTTGATATGGTCCTCTCTAGGTCCAACTTGTTGGGGCTCTCTGAACCGTCCTGAATTTGTATTTCTATTTCCTTCACCAAATTAGGGACATTTTCCTTCATTATTTTTTCAAATAAGTTTTCAATTTCTTGCTCTTCCTCTTCTCCTTCTGGCACCCCTATGATTCAGATGTTGGAACATTTAAAGTTTTCCTGGAGGTTCCTTAGTCTTTCCTTATTTTTTTTGAATTCTTCCTTCTTTATTCTGTTCCAGTTGAATGTTTATTTCTTCCTTTTGTTTCAAATTATTGATTTGAGTCCCCATGTCCTGCCTTTCACTGTTGGTTCTCTGTATATTTTCCTTTATTGCACTTTATACAGCCTTCAGTTCCTCCTTTGTTTTGCAGCCATACTCAATTATTTCTGTGAGCATCCTGATTATCAGTGTTTTGAACTCTGCATCTGATAGTTTGGCTATAGCTTCTTTGCATAGCTCTTTTTCTGTAGTTTTGATCTGTTCTTTCATTTGGGCCGTAATTCTTTGTCTGGGTGCACCTGATACATTGTAAGGGGCAGAGCCTTAGTTATTAGCCATGGTGGGTCAACCCACTTCACTTCCCTGTGGTGCTGTATGTGGGGGAGGAGTCACAGAAAGAACAATGCCAGTTGCTCAGCTCTCACCCTGCTTTCAGTCACTTCCCCTGCTTCTAACAAGTGAACTGTGCCCTTTTGAGTGCTGCTCTCTTGCTGATTCTTGCGTGTGTGGGCTTGTGTACGTTCCAGGACCCTGTTGGCTCCTCCAGCTGACTCTCCTATGATTCTGACAGTTTCTCCCATTGCCACAATCCCTACAGGTTTTTACAGCCAGATGCTCTGAGGCTTTAATTTCCGTTGCTGGAACCCTGGGTTGTGCCTCCCAGCTTATCCACATGCAAATCTGTCAGGCGCCACCTTGCCACACATCCTCTCCGCCCCCTTAGCTACCCATCTCCTCCCCTCCTACAAGTCTAGAGGAATATTTTTTTCTTAACTCCTTGGTTGTCAGACTTCCATACAGTTCAATTTCTTGGCAATTCTGGTTGATTTTTTGTTTTTTAAATTGGTTGTTATCCTCCCTTTGGTTGTGCGAAGAAGTGAAGTGTATCTACCTACACCTCCATCTTGGCTGGAACAGTAGGGAAGATCCCCAAATTAATTATGCTTTGCTGGTTAAGAAATGGTTAAAGCTGTTAGTACCAAGGATTAATTTATAGGTGTGTCTTCTAAGCAGTGATTAGAATGCAAAATGGTCCTTGCTCCAATCCTATAATCCTGACAAGCTTCCTGTTTGAAGACAGCCAATATTAATTGGCTTTTGTTATTGTTGGAATGAGCACAGAAAAAAAGAATTTGTTAAACAGAATGAAACTCATAGCCTATAATGTCATAAATGTCGTAGCCTATAATGGCTATGTTGCTTATTATTGAGCAGCAATCACTGTTACACGTACTAAACAGGTTTTGGAATTTTTTTCATTGTACTCCTAGTGATATGTAAATATTGTGCCACTGCCCACATGTTTTTATTGGTTTGTTCTACCTTTTTTCTATAGAATGGTCCAATATAAGGAAGGAAAAAGAGTGAAATTAAATTCAAGAAACAATATTTCATGCACACTGTCTTTCTACTGATGATTACACTATTTCTGAATTTTCCTTCTATGAAAAAACAAATCAAAATAATATGCACCTGATTTTGGCATCTAGCTGTCATCTAAGTTGTTTGAAATGATATAGCTTTTGAGAGAAGTGGCCTGGAGGACTTCTGGTGTGCCATAAAGAATAACTCTTAGTAGAAGACTGGTCTGTACCTACATTATAGGTTAGAAATAGTGATGGCAGCATTCACCTTTTTGTTAGGTTCACCTGAAAATACACTCTTGCATTTCTTAAAGTCCAACTTGAAGTCTGGGAGAGAAGGAGTAAACAGGTCACTCCAGACCAGTGAGATAAGTGCTATGATAATAGAATGATATGTTATGATATTAACTACAGCTGTCTAGGGGTGTCATGAAGGTTTCCTGGAAAAAAAAATCATTAAATTTTATGCATAAATTTTCAGAATTATTTCTTGGATGGGATCCCTTCTCATTATCTCCATTTTGCTACCTTAGTTTAAGCCATTGTTATCTTTTTTATAAATTAGTGAAGTAATGTCTGACCAAAGGACTTGGCTACTGCTCCTGCATCCCTAAAAGCCTATTCCCAATACAGCAAACAGATCAGTCTAGAAACATCTAAATGAGATCATATCACTCATCTGCTCAAAATCTTTTAGTGCTTTCCTGTTTCACTCAGAGTAAAAGCTAAAGTTTTCAAGGGCTGAGATGGCATATTTTCTAAGTCCTTGTACTTCTCTAATGTCATCTCCATCTACCCCATATCCAGTCCTACCTAACTTATTATCTCCAGTCACACAAGACCCCTCAGTGTTCCTCAGAGCAATCCAGGTCTGGGTTAGAGGCTTTTCTCTTGCCAGTTCTGTACTGGAAAGAGTTCTGTCATATGTCCACTTGACCAACATACTTACCTCCTTTTCTCAAATCTTACCTTCTTGATGAGACCCAACCTGCTCATTTGTTTAATGCTCCATCTGTCCAGTTTCCTCACACAATCATTTCTGAGCCCTATGACCCTGCATTACTTGTAATTTTTTCAAAAGCTATTAATATCAACTAATAATACTTACTCATTTTGTGTTAGTTTTCTGTTGCTATAAGGAAAAATTATCACATATGTAGCAGTGGCTTCCAACAATATAAATGTATTATCCCACCATTTTGTAGGTCAGACATCCAGGTTGGCACTGGTTTTTCTGTTTTGGATTTCATAAGGCTGAAATCAAAGAGTTCATGACCTGGGCTTTTCTCAGAGCTTTCTGGGAAGAACAGACTTCTTAGCTCACTCAGTGTCTTGGCAGAATCCATTCCATGTGCTGGTAAGAATGTGGCTTCTTCGACTTTGTTGACTGTCACCTGGGAACTACCCTTAGCTTCTAGAGCCCCTTTTCCAGTTCTTGCATATGTTTGCCTACATTTTAGAGCCAGCAGTTGCTCATCAAATTCTTGTAAGGAGTGGAATATTTCTAATTGCTCCTTCTGCCTCAATTCTCTTTCACTTCCAGCCAATAGCAGTTCTCTCTTCAGGGCACATTTGATTAAGTCTGTCAGAGAAATCAAGGTAAACTCCCTGTTTTAAGTTCTACAACCTTAGTTATATCTGCAAAATCATTGTGTCATGTAAAGTAACATATTCACAGGTTCTGGGGATTAGAGTATGGGTGTCTCTGAGGAGACATTATTCTAACTACCACACATATTATCTAGTATCTCCCTACTAGAATTAAGCAAAAACTCATGCAGGCAAGAATCTCCATCTGTTTTGTTTACTGATGTATTCAAAGTGACTGGGAGGAGGCTTTTCAGCTATTAGCTGTTCAGTAAGTGTTATTGAATGCATGCACAAGTGAGCAATAACTCCCATTTTCACTGTAATACTAAATTATTAAATTATTGTGCAGTCAATTAACAGTGAATCAGATTAATAGTGGAAATTTCAATTGTCGTATAGAAAATCTAACTTTGTATATATATTTTAAGTTAAAATTTGATTGCATTAATGCATTCTCTTAATTTTCTCAAATAATATACAGTACAGGAAAATCCACTAAAAGCCAAAAGGCCAACTAGAAACCACATTTTCAAAGGTAAAATCTCCTTTTTGGAGATATGGTAATCTATAAAGAACTCACAAAAGTTCCAGTTGAAAAACAAAACAACCAAACAAATTCATATTCACTGTATATGAATATACAATCACAGAATAAAGAGTATGATATCTAATAAAAATAGATGGTTAGTGGCATCATTAATGAAATGATTGAAAACAAAACATGAATCCAAAATAATGAACGATTTGTAAATAATTAAACTAAATGTTGGTTAGAGTGCAATGAAATAGACATACATACATACACATCAAGTATAATGATAAATTACTGCATTCTAGTAAGCCAAAAAAAGGGGGGGAGCCAGAATGAATGTACTGATAACTTTAAAATTCCTCCTAAGTTCTAACCTGTAATGTGCAATGGAGAACCCTGTCTAATGGAACTGTAACTTGGACCAGAATTAACAGGCAGACCTATTCATTGCAATGTTACAAGAAATTGGAAACAACTTATGTAATGTCTTGTTAAATAAAATGCATGGCATATTACAAATAATACAGTAATATTAAGTCATTTGAGAAAATTTTCACAATATGTTAAAAAATAGAATTAAATGTATACGAGGTCTGTCAGAAAAAATCCAACCGTTGTTAATATCATGTGAATGACTGCAGAACATCGATGTAAACTGGCAGCCAAGGAGAGTGGACTGGAACGGACATGGGTGAACAATGACGACCTCACTGCACTAGTCAGTGGGGGCAGTAGACACAGTTGAGTAAACGTGTACTGTGTAGCAGTCACATTCAAAATGACTGAACCAGCAGAGCAAGAAATCTGCATCAAATTTTATGTTAAGCTTGAACATTCCTCCACAGAAACTATTGGGATGATTCAGAAGCCTGCAGCTGTGGGCAACTGGTGACTGGCAGCTTCATCACAACAACACACCCCCTTATGCATCACGTTTGGTGTGCAGAGCTTTTTGGTGAAACATCAAATCAACCAGGTGACTCAGCCCCCTTATAGCCCAGATTTGGCACCTTGAAACTTCTGGCTTTTCCCAAAACTAAAATCACCTTTGAAAAGGAAGAGACATCAGTCTGTCAATGAGACTCAAGAAAATATGATGGGGCAGCTGATGATGATTGGGAGAACTCTGTGATGTCCCAAGGTGCCTACTTTGAAGGGGACTGAGGTTTCATTGTCCTATGTACAATGTTTCTTGTATCTTGTATCTTGAGTAAATGTCTCTATTTTTAATATTACATAGCTGGACACCTTCTGGAAAGATATTGTGTATATGTAATATAGTATCCATTGCTTTAATTGTACATCATATGTAACTAAAGAAAAACAACATGTCAAACTGAGTGATTGTCCCAAGAGAGAAAGATTGTGAATGATTTTATGTATTTTTATATCTTTGAGAAACTTTATAGTGCTCTTCAGTCAGGCTATATTATTACTTAATATTGAGAGGAAAATTACAAAATATTATAAGAGAGTACATGTTATGTTCAACATGGGATGAAAGGTTCACTCATTCTACCAAACCTGTTTCATCAGTATCCACTAAGTGCAAGAAATAGAAATGAAGAGGAGACAACTGAATCACTAACCTGAAATATTTCATAGCTGTTTTAGTCTCTTTGACTGATATGTGGAAGAAGAGAAAACAAATGTTTCAAGATATAAAAATTA
>PVIA01017352.1:0-15902 GCA_004024845.1 Tonatia bakeri
GAAAGCCAGGGAGGGAGGTGGGATTGGCTGGGGTTGGCGGCGGGAAGCAGTGGGGGATAATGCACACAGCTGTAAGTGAACAACAATAAAGTGATTTTAAAAAAAGATCACTGGGATCAAGAAACCCTATTTTGTACCTACCAATTATGCTTTTTGTTTCCTGTACTGTTCCCCTATTCTCCCCCTTCCCCATCCACGCTGAGATTCCTCCATGTGATCTCTATTTCTATGATTCTGTTCCTATTCTAGTTATTTCCTTACTTTGTTTCTGTTTTTGGTTTTTAGGTTCAGTTGTTGAGAGTTGTGAGTTTGTTGTCATTTTACTGTTCATAGTTTTGATCATCTTTTTCTTTAATAAATCTCTTCAACATTTCATGCAATAAGGGCTTGGTGATGATGAACCCCTTTAACTTGACCTTATTTGGGAAGCACTTTATCTGTCCTTCCATTCCAAATGATAGCTTTGCTGGCTAGAGTCATCTTGGGTGTAGGTCCTTGCTCTTTGCCACTTTGAATACATCTTTCTAGCCCCTTCTTGCCTGCAAGATTTTGTTACAGGGTGCAACCAAGAGGGGGGACCCCAAATGGTCATTTGAAATGGGGTCCAGAACTCAAGGTGTCCAGGAGATTTTAGGATGTCCTCACCCCTCCCCCACAGGTGTGGGTTGGGGGAAGGAACAAATGGAGCAGGGCCATTGAGAGCTGTTTCGCACAGCAACGGCTTTGCAGCTAATCTATGGCATGGTCATTTAACATACATATAGCCTTTGGCTGGTTGCTTAGATATACTAAATAGCTGTGGCCATGCTCTGGGCCAGGGGAATGGAAAGGGACTTCCCCCCACACCCAAGATGTGACTGGGGGACAGGTCCCCTGAGTACAGCGCCTGCGTGGGAGCTGGGAGAAGATTGGCTCCATGACATGGAGCCACACCTGTCCAGACCCACAATGGCAGCCAGAAAAGCTGGAAAGAAAGGAAGATTGAGGGCAGTGTGGCCAAGTGTGGGAGGAGTACGAAATGGGGCTGCAGAGGAAGATTGGCGTGCGTATTTAAGCCCTGATATGGCAGCCATTGAAGGGGAGAACCATGAGGTTTTGGCTGAGTGGAGACTCCCGCAGCCATTGTGTGGAGAAGGACCACACAACTGGAGCAGTGGAGAGAGAACCTCGTGGCTTTGCCAGAGTGGGGGCCCCTGCTGCTTTAGAAGGAGGAACCACCACCCGGCTTTAGCAGAGGTCCCGATGACACAGCTGATGGTGCCGGGAACCGAGAGAGGCCTGCCAGCTGAGACGGATTACTGGGAAGAACCGGGGGCTGCCTGAGCCACAGACTTCTATTTCTTTTCCCGAGATATGATACTCCAGACTGGATAAAGGGGGGAAGGAAGGACTGTGTGCGTTTGTGGGTGTTTTAAGGGACTTTGGGATTTTGATGAAGACATTAGGTCACTACTTTAAGTTTGTACAGCATTAAATAAACATTTTCTTTCCTTTTCAGAAATTTCTGGCATTGAGAGACGTCTTTCCTCTGGCAGTGGACATAACAAACCTGGGGGTTCCTTTTGGTAATAGTATATCGTCCCAGGCCCCCCTTGTTGCTCTGTAACAGTTTCTTTTAATAAATCAACTGACAGTCTTATGGGAACTTCTTTGTAGGTAACTGTCTCTTTTTCTCTTGCTGCTTTTAAGATTCTCTCCTTATCTTTCATCTTGGGTAATTTAATTATGATATGTCTTGGTGTGTTCCTCCTTGGGTCCAACTTCTTTGGGACTCTTTGAGTGTCCTGGACTTGTATGTCTAGTTCCTTCAACAGATTGGGGAAATTTTCCTTCATTAATTTTTCAAATAAGTTTTCAATTTCTTGGTCTTCTTCTTCTCCTTCTGGTCACTCTATGATTTGGATGTTGGAACATTTAAATTTGTCCCAGAGGTTCCTAAGCCTTCCCCCATCTTTTTGAATTCTTGTTTCTTCATACTGTTCTGGTCTAATGTTCATTTCTTTTGTTCCAAATCATTGATTTGAGTCCTGGCTTCCTTCCCTTCACTTTTGGTTCCCTGTATATTTTTCATTATTTCACTTTTCATAGCCTTCACTTCTCCCTCTATTTTGCATCTGTACTCAATCATTTCTGTGAGCATCCTGATTATAGTGTTTTGAACTCTGCATCTAATAAGTTGGCTATCTTGCCATTGCTTAGTTCTTTTTATAGAGTTTTGAAGTGTCCTTTCATTGGGCCATATTTCTTTATCTCAGTGTACCTATTATGTTGTAAGGGGCAAAGACAGGCATTTGCCAGGGTGGTGCCACCCATTTTGCTGCATTGTGGCCCAGTCTGGATGAATTTTTCTTCTTTAACACCTTAGTTGCCAGACTTCCATACAGTTTGATTTTCTGGTAGTTCTGATTGTTTTTTGTTTTTTAATTTGTTGTTGCCCTTCTATTGGTTGTGTAAGGAAGCAAAGCATATAAATGTATGCTTCCATCTTGGCAATAAGTCTCTAAATTCAAGTATTTTATAAGTGGACATTTCCAATTAAGTGATTTTATTCCTATCCCTGATTGCTGACACTTCTAAAACATAACATCTAAGTTTACCTTAAAAAGTAATATATAAAGCAGTGACATACACACCACAAAATAGTTGAGGGGGATGGTGGAAACTTTTAATAATTAAAATGTAAACATGAAAAAAGGATGGAAAAAAAGTTCCTACTTATTTCTACTTTAGAAGTCATATGATAATATTTTACAATGTCCTGTGGGTCAATGTATGCATGTGTATATGTCCATATAACATACACATATACAATGCATTCTCTTTCCCATACATATGCATACACAGATAATATTTGCAATTAATTTTAGGGTAATTCTAATATGCCACTCTATATGGTTTTTTGAATTGTGTCTGGATATTCTTTCTTCACAAAATAGGGCAGAGTAAAACCTGTATTTTATAGGTAATAATAATATTACTAGTGGCTGCCCTTTACCAAATACATACCATGTTTTATCAACATACACATTATATTTATCATATTATTTCTCTAGCACAATAGCTGCATAAAGTTAGTACATCTTCACTTCCATTTTTAAGATTAGAAAATTGAATTCAGAATTTTGATTTGCCCAGAGTCACACTGGTAATGAATAACAGATCTAGCATATTAATTATGAATCTGGAGACCTTACAGTCTTAACTGCTAAGCTAGTTCATGAAAAGAAGCTGCTTTTCACAGGGATACTTGAAAGAAAAGAAAAATCAGATTTGTGAGCTAATTGGATCTGGAAAAGTGAAGGAGAAGAAAGAATATAAGATGACTTCCAGATTTCAGACTTGAGTGGTGAGGTGAATGTGGTATCACTAAATTACAAGGCGCATAGTGACTCTAGGACAAGAACTGGTCACTGAAGAGCAAGGTTCATGAGTTAAATTTGTGATTATTAAATTTGAGATGTCTAAGTAACATTGGGAGAAAATGCACAATAGCATTTGAATATGTAGGTCCCAGAATGAACAAATGAAAATCTACCTTCTGGAGGATCAGCTCACAGGTGGTGGTTAAAATCATGGAAATGTGTGTACAATAAGAGAGCCAACTGGGAACTATGGGACTCCAAAGAAAACAACAATTCTGTCCTAAATATTCCTTTGCAAAACTGAGAATTAAAGAGATAAAAGATCGACCAGAATGTGGCAACATAAAAATCAAGAAAGAGTCAGAAGGATATATGGTCAAAAATATCAAATATGATACTTAAGTATAGTTTGAAATCATGGAGCAACATGCCTGTCCGGCTTTGTTCTTCTTTCTTGAGATTGCTTTGGTTTACTTTGGGTCTTTTTTGGTTCCATAAAAATTTTAGGATTGTTCTATTTCTATAAAGATGTGACTGGAATTTCGATAAGGATTGCTTTGAATCAGTAGATTACCTTGGGTGGTAGAGGCATTTTAACAGTGTTCATTCTTCCAATCCATGAGCACAGAATATCTTTCCAGGTATTTGTGTTTTTCTCCGTTTCTTTCCTCTAGTTTCTTATAGTTTTCACTCTATACGTCTTTTACCTGTTTGGTTAAATTTATTCCTATGTATTTTATTTTTTGATGCAATAATGAATGGGGTTATTTTATTAATTTCTCTTTGTGATAGTTTTATATTAGTGTATAGATATACAACAGATTTTTATGTATGATTTTGTCTCCTGCAACCTCAAAATCTTTTAAAATCAAAAGGAACTTGGATGAGGTAGGAGAATGGTGGAAAATAGAGAAATAAAAAAAGAAGATAAAATATTGACACTTTGGAAAAAGGTGCAACCTAGGTTATGTCCATTGACTTCAGAGACTTCTGATTTTAATTACTGCAGAAAGATTCAACATCTGCTAAAGGGCCTCAGGAAGGCTTTTAAATCATTTTCTTAGAACTTTAGAGAAAGAAAAATAACCATTCAGCTCATGCTAAATATATTTCAGGCTTTTCCACTTTTTTACACATGACATCTGAAGAATATAAAATGACATATGATATCACTAATGCTGAGAAGTTCATCACAGCAATATACTTCCAGTGCTACACTTACTTTGGGTTCTTTCTTCTTGAACCCCTTTTATTCTTATAGTCTCTTATAGATAACTTAGAATAATTTACTTTTCCCAGCCCAGGGAGTGATTTAAGAGAAGGAAGTACCAGGTTAGGCTACTACTGGTTTTATAGTTAAGACTGCTCAATGCAATTAGGAGGCTAATACAGATTCCCACTGCAATGAATTGACAGTGTGGTGGTAAAGAAAGACACTTCAAAGTCCTGTAACTTTATCACATGTCCCAGGAATCTTTGCCTGAGGAAAAGCTGTACACAATTAAGTACACATAAAAAGTACTGATGATATTACTATATAAACAGTGCATATGAAATAAATGGTGCAAGCCCTCATTGGTTTTTAAAAGACAATTTTTTTCTTCTGCTGATTCATAATGCACTGTGACCTGATGCTGCTGGATCTAGAGAAATGGAATATTATTTCATTTAATAAAACTCATTTTTTATTTGATCAATGCTACTAAAACAAAAACTTCTTAACTTGTGCCCTTTTGTATAAAATCTAGTCTCTCAAAGATGGACAAGTCAAATATCTACAGAAGGGAGTTAGTGGATGTTCAGGGTGTCCCTCTCTTCTGGAGCATTGCTGAGAAATGGTCCCAGGTGGAGTCATTTGAATCCCGACCAGATGACCTTTTGATCTCCACCTACCCCAAATCTGGTAAGAGCTTTTTTTATTTATTTGTACAGTTGACCTTTGAACAACATGGGTTTGAACTGCAAGGTCCACTTATATATGGGTTTTCTTAAAAAAATGTACAATTGGCCATCGATATCCTTGTGTTGTGCATCAACTGATTCAACCAACCACAGGTGGAAAACAGTTTTTGTGATCCTCAGATGGTAATCCGTGGATGTGGAGAGCTGACTGTATGCATTGTCCTACATCATTTTACATGAGAGACCTCAGCATCTGGGGATTTTGGTATCTGCAGCAGTCACAAAACAAACTTCCTGTGAATACTGATGAGGGATGTCTGTAGTTAAGCTTTGGGGGAGTCAAAGTTAGGATCAGCACCCCTAATCCCCTCACAGTTCAGAGGTCGTCTGTACTTGTTGATCAGTTATTGATCCACATGTGTAAACTCACTGCTCTGCAGATCACTTGTCAAGCAAACACTGTAGCTGTTGCTGGGATAGTTTTGTCCCAAATTAGACAAGCTCACTTCTTATTCTGAAAGGCCCACAATTAAATGCAGGCTCTATGTGAAGGAAAATTAATGCTGTTGTTTTGTGTTCTTTTTCAAATTCAAATAAAAATTATTAAAATTGAATATAAAACAATAGTGGTATATTGGAATATGAATATATGGATATGAATATACTCCTATACATTTTAATGTTTAAATGCCTTCATTTTAACATTTGAAAAATATTTTATAAAATATTTATATTTTATTGCTTTAAATATGTTTTATAAATATGTTTAGAAGTAGTTTGTTATAAATTTAAAGAACTGCTGTCTTTAGTATAAAGTCTCAGAAAAGAGAATTTAAGATGACTCAGTAAGAACAATTTTTATTTCTTCAGATCTTCTTATGACAGTCTTCCAGTTTACCCAGTGATAGACGCAGAGAAATATCAGAGATGAGGCTGTCTTCAACCTGTTAACCAGCTCATTTACTTGAACCCTGGACAGCTGATCAGTCACTGCTCTAATTACTAAACTCTAATGTCAACTTTCATTTATATTCTTGTCTCATTTCTAAATGGAAAGGAGAAAAAGATGCTTTTAATTAGCATATTAACCGCTGATCTTCTTTTTAGGTTATAAATATTAAAATTACTTCAAAGGAATATATAACAAGTCCTGGGAAGAAAGCCTTGAATTCATGGGATTCTGATGTGCTGACATTACATTGTGAGAGCAATGGGGGTGTACCAGAAAGTACACAAACGAACTGTACAGATTTTTGCAGAAATGAGAAACAATCTTGTTTTGGCAAAAGCTTGTTTTCTTCTTTCTTTTCTTACTACTTACATTGCTCTCTGAGTAGTTCCCCAAACCCAAATTATTTGGAACCAAAGCTACTTTGCATTTTCCTGTCGAGATACAAGGTTAGGAAAGGGAGGGCAATCACTGAGAATGTGCATGCTCGTCTGTTTTATCTGGTTTTGATATATGTACAGATAGGAAACCATTAAGATCATCTTTGGCTGGTATAGTACACAAATATTTTATTTACAAAGGTGCTGTTTGAAGCTGACTTTTTTCTGATGTACTAAATGTTAGATGGCTAAATGGCCACAGATAAATAAATCATATACTCTCTTTGGTCGTTTTTTTACCTTTTATTTTGTTCCAAGTTAAGATCCAAGTTAACTAACTCTTTATATGAGCTCCGCCATGTCTTTTTTTAAAGTCACAGAAAATAAACACTTTCTTTTTTTTAAATATATTTTATTGATTATGCTATTACAGTTGTCCCATTTCCCCCCTAAAATAAACACTTTCAATGCAAAGCATATCTGTATTGGCATTTCTTCCAATCAGAAAGGTTGTTTTTAATTCCTTTTACTGTGTTTTTCAGTTCACAACTTGTATTCTTCATTTCTCTTGACCCTTGTTGATAGTTTCTATTTCCTTTTTCATGTTGATATAGTTTGCAATTAGTTCATTGTAGTTTTCCTGTACTTTTTGGTAATTCTCTGTGAGCTCATTGAGCTTCTTTATAACCATTTCTTGAACTCAGTATCTGATAGTTGAGTTGCCTCTATTTCATTTAACATTCTTTCTGAGGCTTCCTCCTTTCCTTTCATTTGGGGATTGTTTCTTTGTCTTCCCTTTTTTTGTGAGACTCTTATTGTTTGCCTGCTTCTTAAATTGATCTGTTCTGACTCCCTGGGTTTATGGCATGAACCTGTATGGTAGAATACCTGTAAGATTCAGTGGTACAGTCTCCTTGATCTCCTGAGCTTGCTGGTCTTGGGCTGTCATTTATGTTGGCTATCTGTATGTCTTTGGGTTTTGATTGTTGTTGGGTCCTTCCCTCCAGCTGTTTAACTAAGAATCACTACATCCGTCACCTCTTGTATTCTGTTGTGCAGGTGCTGGCAGGTTGTTGAAGCAGGTTCTTCCATTTGTACGTGGTTTTGAGGATTCTCTCTTGCTCTTGTTCAGTTGTTTGTTCTGAGTAATTTCTTCACCATTTAGTTGTATTTCCAGATAAGTCCTGTGTTGAGTTAGTGTGGCTTCCACACCCTCCATCACCTTCCTCTGTTATTATCTCTTGGTGGTTCCTTTGTTGGTGGGTTTCTTCTTCCAGCAGGTATCCTGGTGTTCACAGCTTTCACCTACTCTTTCTGTGGTCAGTTTGAGGGGGGAGGCAAAATGGCATAAGACAACAGGAGTGTATTTTATGATAGTTAAAGTACCACCTTGTAGAGAAGAGATAGGAGATCTTTTGGATATGTATAGTGTTAACTGAGATATTTCACCCAACTAGCCACTTTTAAGAAAGGGTGGAAAGTAGATAAGACTCTTATTGGAGGTGGATTGTGAAAGCAGTGAGCTTGTGGGAGGTCATATTATGAGGTAAAGTGAGAGTAAAGGACAGAAAACAGGTGCGGTGTGTGGGACAATAGAGTTAACCACAACAGTAATAAAGTTCAGGAAACAGTGAATGGGCTAAGACCTGGGAGGGGTGCTGTGTAGTATTTACAATTGTATAGAACAGTGATTATTTATAATAATACTGTAGCACAATCATACGACACATTCTAAGTGATCTGGATAACAAGAATAGGATGTATAGGACCTAGAGTATTGTGCTAATGGAACACAAGTGAAGTGAAAGACAGTAAATTAAAAATACACTATGAAAGAGAGAACAAGGAAAACCAGTCAAACAATGCAATTTAACCAGCCAAGCAAATAAGACTAAACAGAAATAAGAGAAATATAAAAATACTAGTAGAATGAAAGATAAGAATAATAAAAAAATAATGCAAATATACAATAACTTGCAAGTTCTCTGAAGTAGCAAAGTGAAATTTGTCTCACTGTCTCAGCTGTTGGGGTGATCCCTCTTCAGGTACAACTCTGGTCTTTTCACAGTTCCAGGTTTTATTGTCTCACTTGCGGTGATTTAAAAAAAAGTAGGGAGAAAGAAGAGATAAAATGGGGTACAAGGAAAGAAGGAATAAAAAAGAAAGAAGGAAAGAGAAGGAAGAAGAAGTTAAAGGAAAAAAACACTTAAAAAAAAGCCTCCTGCTGGCTTCAAACTGGCCAGGTCAGTTCTGCTGGTCTTCCTGGCTGCAACAGGCTCAGGGGGGATTGGTTTCGCTTTTCTCCCTTCCTGAGTGGCACTCAACCAGCCTTGGGCCCAGTTCCTCATTTCACTGCCTTTCTGCTCCCAGCATAGGCCTTCAGCCCACTGGTTCTGCTGTCTTTGAGGTGCACCAGTTAGGGGCAATTCACACACCCCCTTCTCCCTCTTTGCTGTCCTAGATGCTAGGGACTCTCAGTGCCCCTTCATGCTAGTTCAGCAACCCCTCACCCCCTCACTGTGTTAAGTCTTTCTGGGGATTGCCGACTCCCTGACCCCTGCTGCATGTCTCTGCCTTCCTGGTCCTGCAAGGCAGGGATTCCACCGTGGCTGCCTCTGTAGATGCTGGTGTGTGCCTCCTCTGCTGCTTCCCCGGGAAGTGCAGTAGTCAGGCAAACTCTGTCCTGGGCCTGTGGGTGTGGTGGGATAATCAGCTGCTGGCCCCACCATCCTCAGGGCTGCAGGCATGCACACGGGGCTTTCTGTGGTGTGCACTCTCCCCAGAGCTACAGGTGTGAGCTCAGTGCCTTCTGTGCTACCAGGGAGTGCTGCATGGCTGGGTGGTGAGAGGGCCTGGTTGGCAGCTGCAGGAGAATTCCCCAAATAGCTGATGAGTGTCTCTTTTTTCACTTTTTGAGAAATTCCTCCTGCTGAAGCCTGCCACTCCATACAAGGGTCTGGCCTCTCACTCAGCCCAATTCTCCAACCAGACCAGGGACTATCCATATCAAGGCCCGTCACTGCCCAACTCTCCCCAACACATAGTATCCATGGGTGCTCACAGCCCCCGTGTGTTTGTCACTTCGTCCTTATTCCCCTCCCTGCCACTTCAGACAACCAGGTCTCTCCCGGTGCTGCTCAAACCTTGTTTGACAGGGGAGGGAGCCATTGACCCAACTCTCTTCCAAGAACCTGGGAAGACCCAGGGTTCTTGGGCCTGGGGCTGCTGCCACCCTGGTCCCCCACTGGACCCAGGGAACTTATTGTCCTGAAGCACTCTCCTTACCATCTGATTTTTCTAAGTCTTCTACAATTTTTGATCTCCAATCTTCATATATGCTGGGGTACTGTTGGCAGTTCACTCTGTGATGCGGACCCTGGCTCATGGGGTCCGCATCATTATGGATGAAAATGAGACATTCACACGGATTACAGAATCTGGTGGAGGAAAAGGGACAGCAGGGCTTTTCTCTCAAAGGGAGCAAAAGCCTCGTCCTCCCCCATGACAGGCCTTTATTGGGTTACTGTGCCCATTACAAGATGGTCCTCACTTACTATGCATAAATTCACCTTAGGTGGTTACCTTTTACAGAAAACAAAGGAGCCAATGCTGCTAATCACATCACAGAAAAGGGATATTTGCAAATGAAAAGGCAAAACTAGTTGGACCGGTTCCACTCATCCTTGGAAGGTTTAGCATGGTTTTTAGGAATGTGCTTTGCAGTAAAGGTCCTCAATTCAGGGTGAGGGAGTTTTAGGAAAAAGCAAGACTCATAGTGGCCTAGGTACATTGCAGGCCTGATTCCCCATGGGAGAACCCATCTGTGGGCATGGGTCCTGTGCATCTCCTAGTGGGAGCTGGGCACACACCACACAGAGTGGCCTCCCACAGCTCTGTTCCTCAGAAGATTGGCTAGGTGTTTCACCCATGTGTGGAGGGAAGTGAACTCCACTCCCACCTATCTCACCACCATCTTCTCCCCTCAATTTCTTTTTTCATTCGTCTTATAATTTTCCAAGCACTAGTCTTTTACATTTTTGGTTAAATTTTTTCCAAGGTATTTTATTTTATCTTATTTTTTCTATTTCATTTTACTTTATTTGTTTTATTTTAATGTGATTGTTTCTGGGACTATTTTCTTAGTTTTGCTTTCTGATAGTTTTCTATTGATGTACAAAATGCCACAAATTTCCGGATATTTATTTTGTATCTGACACTTTACATAATTAATCAGTTTCAGTAGTTCTTTGGTGGAAACTTTAGGGTTCTCTGTATTCATTATCATGTCATCTGCAAATAGTGACAGTTTTACTTCTTCCTTTCCAATTTGAATGCATTTCACTTTTTCTTCTTGTCTGATTGCTGTGGTTAGCACTTCCAGTATCATGTTGAATAAAACTTCTGAAAGCAGATATCCCTGTATTTTTCCTGACCTGATGGGAAGAAATTTTAGTTTTTACCCATTGAATAGGATGTTGGCTGTGGGTTTGTCATATGCAGCATTCATTATGTTGAGGATTGTTCCTGCTATCCTACCTTGCTGAGAGTTTTTATCACAAATGTGTGTTGGGTTTTATCAAATGCTTTTTCCACATCTGTTGATATGATCATGAGGTTTTTATCTTTTATTTTGTAAATATTGTGTATCACCTTAATGAATTTGCAGATATTTTACCAACCTTGTATACCCTTGATCCTTTAAATGCAAACAAACCCTACTTGATCATGATGTATGATTCTTTGAATGTGTTGCTGAACCTGGTTTGCTAATATCTTGTTGAAGGTTTCAGCATCTATTTTCATCAAGGTTGTAATCCTATAATTTTTTTTGTAGTGCCTTTGTCTGGTTTTGAAATTAGGATAATGCTGGCCTCATAAAAAAAGCTTGGAAGTCTTCCTTCCTCGTGGATTTTTTAATAGTTTGAGAAGAATAGGTGTTAGTTTTTCTTTGAATGTTGGGTGAAATTCAACTTTGAAGCCATTGGGTCCAGAACACTTGTTTATTGGAAGTTGATTACTGCTTCAATTTCATTGCTTGTCATCAATTTATTCATATTCTCTGATTCTTCCTGATTCAGATTTGGAACATTGTATATTTCTAGGAATTTATCCTTTTTATTCAGATTACCTACTTTGTTGTCTTATTGTTGCTCATTAATATGTTTGTGCAATTGTTTGTATATTTTTGGTGTCAGTTGTTACTTCTTCCCTTAATGATTTTATTTACTTGGGTCTTCTCTCTTTTTTTTCTTGATGAGTCTAGTTAAAGTTTTGTCCATCTAGTCATTCTTGCAAAAATCCAGTCTTTGGTTTCATTGATCCTTTGTATTGTTTTTTAGACTCCATTTTACTTATTTCTGCTTTGATATTTACTATTTCCTTTCTTCTACTCCCTTTGGTCTTTGCTTGTTGTTTGTTTAATTATTTGAGATTTTTTGTTGTTGTTGTTTCTAAGATATGCCTGTAATGACTTAAATTTCCCTCTTAGGACTGTTTTTGCTGTGTCCCATAGATTTTGGTTTGTTTTGTTCTCACTTTTATTTGTTTCAAGGTATGTTTCGATTTTTTTCTTGATCTCAATGATAACCCATCCATTGTTTAGTAGCGAGTTATTTAGTCTCTCTGTCTGTGTGTGTTTTTCAGTTTTTTTCTTGCAATTGATTCCTAGTTTCATATCATTATGGTCAGAGAAAATGTTTGATGTGATTTCAATCTTCTTAAATTTATTGAGACTTGTCTTGTGTCCCAACATTTGGTCTATTCTAGAAAATGTTGCATGTGCACTTAAAAATATTGTGTATTCTACTGATATCAGGTGAAATTCTGTGAAGATACCAATTAAATTATTCTGGTCTAGTATGTCATTTAAGGCTGCTGTTGCTTGTTTGATTTTCTGTCTGGAAGATTTATCCATTGATGTCAATGGGGTGTTAAAATCTCTTACTATTACTGTATTACTGGTGGTCTCTCTCTTTATGTCCATCAAGATATGCTTTATATATTTAGTTGAATCTATGTTGGGTGCATAAATGTGTATAAGGGTTATATTCTTTTGTTGTCTTGATCCATTTATCATTATGTAGTGTTCTTTGTTTCTTTAAAGTCTTTGTTTTAAAGTTTATTTTGTCAGATATAATTATTATTGTTGCATGAAATCTCTTTTTCTATCCTTTTCTTTTAGTCTGTGTTTTTTTCACTCTGAAATGTTTCTCTTATAGATTATATATATATATATATATATATATATTTATGTATATATATATATATCTTGTTTTGTTTCCCATTCAGCTACCCTATGTCTTTTGATTGGAGTTTTTAAGCTATTTGTATTTAAAGTGATTATTGATAGGCCATTTTATTCTTCACAACTATCTCCTCCCTTCTTCTTGTCCTTCTTCCTCTCCTCCTCCTCCTCTTCCTCCTCCTCCTTCTTCCTCCTACTTCTTCTTTTTCTTCTTCTCCTTCTTCTTCTTCTCCTTCTTCTCCTCCTCCTCCTCCTTCTCCTTCTCCTTCTCCTCCTCCTCCTTCTTCTTCTTCTTCTTCTTCTTCTTCTTCTTCTTCTTCTTCTTCTTCTTCTTCTTCTCCTCCTCCTCCTCCTCCTTCTTCTTCTTCTCCTCCTCTTCCTCCTCCTCCTTCTTCCTCTCCACCTCCTCCTCCTCCATCTCCTCCTCCTTCTTCTTCTTCTTCTTCCCCCCCTCCTCCTCCTTCTTCTTCTCTTTCTCCTCCTCCTCCTCCTTTTCCTTCCTCCTCAAGAAGACCCTTTAACATTTCTCAAGTATTGGTTTGGTAGTAATGAACTCCTTTATATTTTTTGTTTGTTTCTTTATGAAGTTCTTTATTTCTCCTTCAGTTTTAAATGATACACTTGCTGGTCAAAATAGTCTTGGTATTAGGCCAGCCTTTTCTGCATATCCACCCTTCCTACCAGTCTCAGTATGACTTCTTCTGTAAATCCTTTGTTATAAGACTTCTATTTAGCTGGTCTTCAACTGCATATTCAGACTAATTTTTCTATATTTTATTTGCATTTTCAGTTTCTTCTTGGGAGGAGGTGAATGTAGTTTCCACCTAATTCACCAGCATCTTGGATCTCTTAAATTTCATTATATCATAATCTACTCTGTGTTTCCTTTTTTAATTTTACAATAATATCTTAATTTTGAGATTAGTCCATATGTCACTATATCATTTTTTTTGTTCTATGTTAGAGCATTCTGTATTTGTTTTTAACAATGCCATCCCCAAGATCATGATGATATTCTCTCTTCTGTTTACTTCTATAAGCCTTGTTTCAATAATCACATTTACATCTAAACATATTTCATATCTATAACATAATTATTCCTTAAATATTTTGATGCATTAATTAATATTCTTTTATTTTTTCTTATACACATGCCTCATACACATTACTTTCTAAATATTTGTTGCTAGTATACTCACATAAATCTCTTATCCTAACACCTTGATCATCATTACAAATGCAAACATGAGTAAGATATTCTCTGTTATCTGAGTATATTATCTTATTTAATTTCTACAGATACTATTGAGCTTTGTTTGCTTGCAAGTCACTTTTCTATGCTATATTATGCAAAGATTTGAATAGCATATGGTCCTGCAGAGTACTTCAAATCATGGGAGAAATGCATATATATGAAAAATAATTACATATTACTAAAATGCTATTCTAGGACAACAGCATCTTATAGATGAAGAAAAATATAATCAACATGCTAAAAATAAGAGTAGGAGCTTCTTTTTTTAGATGCACTGGGTAATTTTACAGAGAGAAAATTCTGTGTATATAGGCTAGCAGATGTGAAACAGCAAGATGTGTGTCAAATTTTACAAGAGGTTCAGTGTGGTTAAAAAATGAATCCAGGAAGGTAGGAAGTCATTAATCCTAGATCTGAGACAGAGATTTAGAGTATGCTTTACCACAGTATCTTTAATGGAATGACCAAAAACATCTGTTGTTTTTCTTTTGAAAAATTGATTATAATTTCAGCTTTGTTATACAATTAGCCTTTGTTCATGTGTTTACGTTTTGCTTCTTTTTTCACTTAACATCAAATAAAAACAATAGTGATAAGAGAGTAGAAATAAAGTTTATCAGTTTTACTCCAGAAATAAAAACCCATATAAGACCCCAGAATCTATGGCGTTGCTCTGGACAGACCTGGGGGATATCTTCTAGATAGCCTTCTGCCCACACTGAGGCAAGTGGAAACAGACCTTACTAAGGATTTTAAAATGATGATGATAGGAAAAGAAAATAATTCATTCATTATCATTTGGTATTGAAATACAAAGTAATTGGTAATGTTTATAAGGTTTAGCATTTTCTCAAGAAATTACATCAGCAGTAGAGTTTCAACTGTTAGAACTCCATAATCAATCTTTTGAAAATCCCTTTCTAGACATTTCCTTCCTTCTCTCATTCTTATCCCAGAATATGAGAACTACTAACAGAGACTTGGGGATATAAAAATTCTCATTTCCTTTTTCTCTCAGTTGGAAAAGAAGACAATATGAACTTGATAAGATAAATTGAGATTTCTTCCTGAATGCATTTTCTCTTAGAAGTATTTTTACTCTTTGTGGGCTGGAAACTCAGTATTATTAGGTATGTTTCAGGAGAGAATTAGACTTAATGGAAGTCAGCAGACTTGATGGAAAACTTAGTTATCAATGAGGCATAATAATGTCATTTCTACTGGGAAATAGATTTAAAATTTCTGCCTATAAGAACATGGGAGGCCTTCAACATAAAATAAATTTTAATCTCACATTAATCATTATAAACATGGGGAGAATGAAGAATGTTTAATGTTTATTGATGAAATTTACCAAAATAATAATTTATCTTAATAAAGCATAAGGTATTTTCAACTTTAAAAATGGTTTTTTTAGCTTTGATAAGTGATGATACAGAAAAATATTCTAAATTTTAGAAAAATATTAAATTTTGTTCATTTAATATTTACCATTATTGATATTATACTTGGCTTTCCATGTTTCAAGAGATTCTTCCCTTTCAAAGGAAAGAGAACATGAGTGTGTGAAAGTTGAGAAGTTTTTGTATTAAGACAATTCAGTAGTTGTGAATATCCTATATCAAGACATACATATACACACCCAGACCAGAAAAAAAGAAAGAGAAAACAGGCATTCTGTCAAGGTAAGCAAATGTTTACAAACTATAAAGGATAGAAAGAAAATTATGATTTCTCATATTCTGCACAGATGGTCTATGTGGCACGGAATGCTAAAGACGTGGCTGTGTCTTACTATTATTTCTACCAA
>PVIA01017353.1:0-15924 GCA_004024845.1 Tonatia bakeri
CCTCCCTTCACTGTTGGTTCCCTGAATATTTTTCTTTCACTTCCCATAGCCTTCACTTTTTCCTCCATTTTATGACCATATTCAACCAATTCTGTGAGCATCCTGATTACCAGTGTTTTGAACTGTGTATCTGACAGGTTGACTATCTCTTCATTTCTTAGTTGTATTTTTTTCTGGAGGTTTGATCTGTTCTTTCATTGGGGCCATATTTTTTTTGTCTCAGGACCCCTACTATGTACTAAGGGGTGGAGCCTTAGATATTTGCCAGGGTGGAGCAAGTCACTTTGCTGCATCATGGTGCTGTATTTGGGGAGGGGTCTGAGAGGGAACTATGCTGCTTGCTCGGCTCCCTTCAGTCACTTCCTCCACTACCCACAAGCAAACTGGACCCTTCTGGTGCTGATTCTCAGGTAGGTGGGTTTGTTTACATTCTAGGACCCTGTGGATATCTCCAATGAACTCTTCTATGAGGCTGAGCATTTTTCCTGCCACCACAACCCCCACAGATTTTTTCAGTCAGAGGTTTTGAGGCTTTATTTCTTTGCCCTGGAATCCTGGGATGTGAGATGTGTCTTGCTCCCCAGTTCTTTCTGGTTATCTGCATGCAAATGTGGGACTGCTGGATCTTCCAGCCAACACCTTACCATGTGTCCACTCTGCCCTAACTACCCACCTCTGCCCCTCCTACTGGTTGGATGAATGTTTCATCTTTAAATCCTTGGTTGTCAGAGTTCCATACAGTTCGATTTTCTGGCAGTTCTGGTTATTTCTTGTTTTTAAATTTGTTGTTGTCCTTCTTTTGGTTGTGCAAGGAGGCAGAGTTTCCCGCCTTCATCTTGGCTGCTCCACTTTTTCCCTTAGCCTGGAAAAGGAGACAGGGGCATCATGGGCACAGTAGAAATATATCATTTCTCTTATGAATTTTTACTTTGACCCAATATTAAGTAGAGTTTTGTGATTTAATTTCCAAATATTTGTGGGTTTAAAAATTTATTTATTTAAATCCTTACCTGAGGACATTTTTTTCATTGGTTTTAGAAAGAGAAGAATGGGGGGGTGGAGGTAGATAGATAGATAGAGAGAGACATTGATGTGAAAGAGAAACATTGATTGGTTGCCTCTTATATGTGCTTCGATTGTGCCCTAAGCAGGAATTGAACTTGTGATCTTTTGGTTTATGGTATGATGCTCCAACCAACTGAGCCATACCTGCCAGGGCTAAAACTATCTTTTTAGAAATTTAAATTATTTTTTATTTTTTCAATAACAGTTCACATATTATATTACATTAGTTTCAGGTGTATACCATAGTGATTAGTCATTATGTAACTTACTAAGTGATTATCTCAGTAAATCTAGTACCCATCTGACACCATACATAGTTATTTCAATATTATTGACTATATTCCCTATAATGTACTTTACATCCCATGGCTATTCTGTAACAACCAATTTGTACTTCTTAATCCCTTAACCTTTTTTACTCATCCCCTCATCCCCCCTCCCATCTGACAACCTTGAAAATGTTCTCTATATCTATGAGTCTGTTTCTGTTCTGTTTCTTTGTTTATTAGTTTTCTAAAGATTCATTTGTTGATAGATATGTATGTATAGCCATGTCATTATTCATATTTTTGATCCCCCCTGCTTATTCTTAAAGAAGACCCTTTAACATTTCAAGTAATAACTGGCTTGGTGGTGATAAACTCCTTTAGCTTTTTCCTTGTCTAGGCAGCTCTTTATATATCCTTCTATTCCAAATGATAGCTTTGCTGGGTAGAGTAATCTTGGTTGTAAGTCTTTGCTTTTCATTACTTTGAATATTCTTGCCAGTTCCTGCTAGCCTGCAAAGTTTCTTTAGAGAAATCAGCTGACAGTTTTATGGGACTTCCCCTATAGACAACTAACTTCTTTTCTCTTGTTGCTTTTAATATTTTCTCTTTATCTTTAACCTTTGGCATTTTAATTATGATGTGTCTTTGTGTGGTCCTCTTTGGGTCCATCTTGTTTGGGACTCTTTGTGCTTCCTGGACTTGTATGTCTATTTCCATCACCAAATTAAGAAAGCTTTCTTTCATTAATTTTCAAATAAGTTTTCGATTTCTTGCTTTTTGTCTTCTCCTTTTGGCACCCCTATGATTTGAATGTTGGTACTTTTGAAGTTGCCCCAGAGGCTCCTTAGCCTACCCTTGTTTTTTTATTCTGCTTTCTTTTTGCTATTCTGACTGAATGTTTTTTTCTTCCTTATGTTTCAAGTTTGTGATTTGATTCTTGGCTTCATCCACTCCACTGTTGATTCTCTGTAAATTTTTCTTTATTTCACTTGTTTAATCTTCATTTTTGATTGAATTGTTTTGATGCTGTTGAAGTACCTGATGAGTTCCTTGAGCATCCTAATAACCATTGTTTTGAATTCTGCATCTGATAGATTGCTTATCTCCACTTTGTTTATTTCTTTGTCTGGGTTTTTGTTCTGTTCTTTCATTTGGGCCATATTTCTTTGTTTCCTCATTTTGGCAGCCTCCCTATATTTGTTTCTAGGTATTAGGTAGAGCTGCTTTCACTTCCTGTCTTAGTTTCATGGCCTAATGTAGAAAAGCCACTGTTAACTGCTTGGGTAGGCCCATAAGTTGGATGGGGAAAAACCTTAGGTAATCACCAGGCTGGGGCAACCTGTGTGAACCAGGTTTATAGAGTCTCAGAATGGTGCCACCACTCTGTGGCTCTGTGTGAGGCAGGACTCAGAAAAGAAAAATGGCTACTGTCTGGTCTCTGGAGTTTTTTCCAGGAGGGAGCTGTCCCCAGGCACTCACCCTAATGCCAGACACTTTGGGTCCTCCTGATATGCCACTGGTGCCCTTCAAGCTGCTGCCCAGTGCTGGAGCCCAGAGGGAGTGAGTCTGAGTAAGTCCTAAGTCCATTGTGGGCCCTTTAAGAGGATACACCTGAGAACCCTGCATTTTCTTCTGCTGCCCCAACCCCACTGGTTTTTCCAGCCAGAAGTTGTGGAGACTTATCTTCCTTGCACTGGAACCCTGGGTTTAGTATCTGGTGTTGGGCTGGGATCCTTCACTTCTGAGGACTCCCTCCTGATTTTTATCTACCACACATGGGTGTTGGTCTGGCCTGTTCTATGTCTCCACATCTCTGTCCCTCCTACCTGTCTGAATGAATGTGACTTCTTTAATTCCTTGATTGTCGGACTTCCATACATCTGCTGATAGTCTCATTGAAGATCCCTTGCATATAGTGATTCACTTCTCTCTTGATGATTTCATGATTCTCTGTGTCGTTGTCCTTGAAAGTTTGGTTACAATATGTTTCAGTGTGGGTCTCCTTGAATTTATCTTGGAGTTGTTGAGCTGTTTAGATTTTACATTCATGTATTTCATAAAATTTGGGAAGACTTCAGTCATTATTTCTTAAATATTCGTTCTGCCCTCTTTTCTCCCTCTTCTCCATGTGGAACTCCTAAAATGTGTACATTGGTCTGTGTGATTATGTATCACAAGTCCCTTGGACTCTGCTCACTTTTCTTAATTCTTTTCTGTTACTGCTCCTCAGACTTGATAATTTCTATTGCCATATCTTCAAATTCACTGATTTTTTTTCTGCATGCTCAAAGCTGCCTTTGAACTACTCTAGTGAATTTTTTTATTTTAGTTATTATACTTTTAGCTCCAGATTTTCTTTTTAAGTTTTCTATCAATATTCCCATTATTTTCATACAGCTTTTTCTTGACTTTCTCCAAATCTTCCTCCAGTTTTTGTTTTTTTTGTTTTTTTTTTAGTATCTTTAAGACAATTGTTTTAACATATTTGTATGGAATATCTGCCAACAGGTTTCTTTCAAGGATAATCTCCATTGATCATTTTTTTTCCTTTACATGGACCATGCTTCCTGTTTTCTTTGTATGCTTATAATTTTTGTTGTTGTTGTTGAAAACTAAACATTTCAACATAATAATAAGGTAACTCTGGAAATTATATTCAATGCTGGGCTTGTTGGGATTTTTGTTATTTTTAAAAAATATATTTATTATTTTATTGAATTTATTGGAGTGACATTGGTTAATACAATTATATTGGTTTCAGGTATACAATTGTATAATAAATAAATAATCAGACCTGGAGAGTATTATGCTAGGTGAAATAAGTCAGTCAGAGAATGACAGTTACCAAATGATTTCACTTATATGTGGAATCTAATCAACAAAATAAAGTAACAAACAAAGTAGAGACAGGCTCACGGATACAGAGAACAGATTGATGACTGTCAGATAGGAGGGGCTGGGTGTCTGGTGAGAAGGGTGAAGGGATTACGCATGAAAAAATAAAGACTCATGGACAAGGCAAGGTGATAGAGGAAAAGGGGGTGGGGGTGGTAGAAGAAGGTAAAGGGAGGATAAATGCTGATGGAAGGAGACTTGACTTGGGGTTGTAAATACACTATAGAATATACAGATGTTGGTTTTGTATTTTGATTGTTGTGGGCTGTTTCTGTGCTGAAGGTCAGCTTGGAGCATACATTTAAGTTCTTCTTAGTTCTATTCTGTGTCTTTCCCTGGGCATGTATGGTCATTGTCTATTTTTATTCCTGTATATACAGTTAAAAAAAAAGTCCTAGTGTTTAATGTCTGGCTCACAAAAGAAGAAAAAGAGAATAATAATGGAGAGAGGAGATGCATAACCCTTTATATCCCCAGGAAGTCACATCAGTAATGGAGAGGGGGAATGGCTTCCATCAGTGGTGATGTTAGACCTGGGGGAGTAAATGATATACTATTACTGAATGTACCCACTCTTGTGTTCCAGGGACCTCCACCCCTGTAGGTTCACCTTGCCCACCTCCAGGGAAAGACTTTTCTCAATGCCAGAGATTGGTGAAAAGGAAAGGAATTATTTATTCAAAGAGATATACAAACTTGGAGTAATGACTTAATGTGTTCATTAAAATACTAAAGTCCTTTAGAATGCCCACAAATGCACACAGTCCTTCCTTCTCCCTCTGCCAAGTCTGGGGTACCATATCTCAGGAAAAGAAGTAGAAGTCTGTGGTTCAGGCAGGCCCTTGGTTCCAGCACCATCAGCTGTGCTGCCACTGTGATCTCCAGCTAATCCAAAACCATGTGGCATCTTCTTATGGCCCACCAACAGAAGTCCTTTCACCCCTTTTCTTCCAGGCAAAGTCTCTCTTGCTTCCTAAGCCACATGGCAAAAGGGAACACCTCAAAGTTGCACGGTCCCAACCTGGCATGGCTGCTATGCCTGGGTTTAAATCCCAGTGCCAATCTTCTTCTGCAGCCCCATTTCCTACTCCTCCTGCAATCAGTTACACCTGCCAGCATTCCCTATTTATCCAGCTCCACTGGGCTGCTGTAGTAAGTCTGGGAAAGTGTGGCCCCATGGTGTGTAGCCAATCATTTCCAAGTTCTCATGCAGGTGCTGTAACCAGGGGGAGTTGCCTCCCAGTTACATCTTGGGTGGGAGTCATCTACAATCCCCTGGCTCAAAGCATGGCCACAGCCATTTAACATATCTCTGAAACCAGTTAAAGTTTGTAGATATGTCAAATGACCATGCCAGAGGTTAGCTGCTAAGCTGTTGCTATGCAAAACAGCTCTCTATGGCCCTGTTCCATGTGTCCCATCCCCCAGCTCAGACTGCTGGGGGTGAGGACATCATATATATTTTTTCTAATATTTCCTGGGCACCCTGAGTTCTGGACCCCATTACAAATCCCTATTTGGAACCCCCCTTTGGCTGCACCCTGTTACAGTGAGAAGGGTAACAACAAGGGCAACACCTCTTTGTCTGAACCTTTGTGCTCAAAAGCAGCAATTGAAACCGAAAAAGACACCAGAGTTTGGGCTGCCTGTCACTTCCAAACCCAGTAAGCAATGATAGTGATTGAATCTTTATGGGCGCTTTATTCAGATGGCCAGCGATCTGAGAAGATGGCAGGTTTGTACCCTAACAGACCATCTTAAATTCCATTTAAAAATGGCCCTTTGTATAAGGAGAACCCAGTGTAAGCAAGGGGTTTGGAATTCAGGGAAAAGTTAATTGGATTAAAAAAAACAATTTCAGCATTCTCACCCTGGGTGGTGGTCTTAAGCTATGCCCCAGGTAGTGGTCTTTAGCTGTGTCCTGGGCGGTGGTCATCTCACTCTGGAGTACAATAGTTCAGATATCATCTTGAATTGCTTGCTGTCCTCCTGAGGAACAAAGGTGGGACTGCTTATGGTCTCCTGGAGTCAGGGTGGGTCATACCTTCAGTTCCTGGAACAAAAGCTTTTACATGCATTAATTACTAAGCTTATTAGCTATTATTTAAACTAAAATTTTCCAACTCTTAAGTCCTCTATCACAATCAGTGATCAGAACACAGATTCTTGATATTTGAAGGACAGGTGTATATTTGGGGGTGTCTGCCTGCCGAGGCCCCCTATCCCCATCCCCATCCACCATGGATGAGAATAAATCTACCAAGACATGATGTGCTTGGAGAGGAAAGGTAGCCAATCTCTCAAAGGAGAAGGGCCAGGAGCCTGTTCCTCAATGGGCTTTTATTGGGTTCAATTTGCACCAGAATACAGGCAAAGCTCATCAATCATTGTCAGGCAGTGAGGATCAAACAATAGGTAACAAAGAACTATGAGGGCTTATTCTGAATCAGGGTCAGTTAGCTAAAGGGCTATAAAACTTTGGGAAACAAACTCATTTCATGCTTGGACGCTTATCAGAAAATTGAGGGCATTCTTAGCAAAGCAGGTTTCACAGGATTTTATGCATTCTTTCTGAGGCCTGGTTGCCCCAGGGAACCGCCCATTCCTGCCCAGGACTGTACCACCCTCCAGCATTTTTTCAGGTTTAAGTCAGGCAGGGGAAGTAAGGCAGCCAAGAGATTAGGAGAGTTCTCATGGACAAAATGAGGACTCAAGCTATGTCAAAGCTGAGGGGTAAGAGCCCATTACCCCCTTTTTCTATAGTTCCCCAAGTCCTTCCCTGAGGTTTCCTTCATGACTGTGCCTGTCTTAGGCCATCCCTCCCTTGAAGAATCTTACCCATCATTGGCTAACCGATCATGCATTGGGAGCCAGGCAGGGTGAAGTAGAAGGGGCAGAGGTGGCACCCCTGCCAGGGGGATAAGCTTTGTCTCCTTAGTGGCTTATGGTCCCAAGGTCTCTTGCTAAGCCTTAGCCATAGAGTGTTATAGCTTCTGAAACCAGACAGGGCAGTTCCCAACAGACAGGGTCCTTTTGAACACCTTGTTTCCTGTAGCTGTGTGCAAGTTGCTCCAAGAACATGTGCATAGCTGCCTGCCATATGGTTAGGGGTGGGATAGGTAGCTGCTGCTATGTAAGAGCTGAGATTGACCAAATATTTCTGTGGAAGTTATAAGCCTTCAATAGACTCCAGAGTTCCAAAATAATGACAGCAGACAGGCTTTGCTAGTGCAGTTGTTTTCTAGGTAGGGAGACAGATTCCTGGTGCTTTCTATTATACTATCTTTGCAGAATCCTCTGGTATATCTTTTTCTATAATATTTCTTCCAAACTTTGTATGTTCTCAGGCTCTAAATGTCCTTTATTAACTGCACATAGCTGGGTTTAAAAAAAGTAACAATTTTGGAGTCTGTTTTGTATCTGATGAGTTTACTCCACTTAGTGGTTACTGACATATTTAGAATTACTTATCTCATCTTATTTTGTTTTTCTATTTACTCCTCCCCCCTCCTGCTTTTCACCTTTCTTTCCTTCCATTGGTTTGATCAATTTTGTTTTTTCTCTCCCCTTCTACTGGTTTGATAACTATAGTTCTATAATTTTGGTGGTTTTCTTAAATTGTATAAATTTCTTAACAAATCTAAAGTTAATTAATATCTATTCTTCAGGTAAATAAAATAGGAACCTTAAATAACTTTTATTCCAGGTATCCTCTAATCTTGGAGAGAGGAAAAATTGATTTCTTTTGACAGTCAGATGGAAGATTTTTCATCAGCACCAATATAATACAGCAATAAAATAATGTTTTAAGAGATGAGGTAAATTAACTTAATTAAAAGTCAATTACCACCCAAAATATCATTCTAGAGCAAAGCTCACAGATCTTTTCAGAAAGAACACTAAGTGATGCACTTCAGTCGGAAAAAAAAACTGAATGCAGAAGAAAGGAGTGGGGTGTAAGAAACAATGTTTATCAAAGAGATTGGTTATTCTTTATACTAACAATAACCCTGTGAGATAGTTGGCTTTCCATTTTTACAGATAGAGAGAAGAAGGATAGAGAAACAAAGTTATCAAATCTGTGTGGTCACACAGCCAAAGAAAAATAGATCTAGGAGAAACGTTCTCTTGTCAGAAATGGTAGGGGACTCCAAAGCAATACTAACAATCTACGTTCATTCTTTGAGCTAAGTTGTGACTCAAAGAGTTGTTTTGTCTATGATTTCTAGGATGATATAAGAAAAATTCAGTCCTGTCCAGGTGGTTCATTTGGTTAGAGTGTCTTCCTGGTACCCCAAGGTTGTGGGTTTCATCCCTGGTCAGGGAACATACAAGAATGAACCAGTGAATGCATCAATAAATGGAACAACAAATCAATCTTTCTCTCTCTAAAATCAATAAATTAAAAAAAAATTCACTGAGGTATTATCTTTTAAATTAGGGAGAACATGGAACACTAAAGATAAATTGTGAAAGTTTATTGTACTTGAAATTCCATTTGTGTACAATTATTTTTTGTCAATTAGCTTGATCACATAAACTTTGATAAATATTAACTGATGGTGATGTAACCATGTTAAGAAACCAAAGGTATAAAGAGAAGCCAACTGAATCAACAAAGTTACTTTTATTAAATACCAAAACATGCAATATCTCAGTATTTGGGGATAAACTCTAAGCAATGAAACACATGGGATGTTGTATTTTTAAAAAAAAAATCAAATGATTTGTTTTTTAACCAGGCTTACAAGCTACGGTGTAATCTTTTAAAATTATAGGCAATTACAAGAAGGTACATTAAACCTCAGTTAATCACAGTTGTTTCTAAAATATGTCCCTTCTCTTAACAAAGCAGTAACCCAGCCAAAGCTTGGATAAACTGGCATTTCCCTAGATCACATGTTTCATTCCTAAACACAATACCCCATGTGTTTCTTTCAGGTGTCCATACTTTCTCTGAAAAATAGATCTCTCTTTCCAAAGCTTGAGCATTATCTGCTCTTTGTTTGAAAATAAATTCATTGTTCATGTGTGGACTAGTAGTGCAGGTGTTTTGCCTCTCTTTTGCCAGCCAGGCTGATTCTTAAGCCTTTCATGAAATCAGTTCAGTTTATTTAAATCTCTGACATCTACTTCTCTTTGCCATTTTCCTTTATGTCCATAATATAAGCCCCCAATTCAACCAGATCATCTTTCATTCCATTATGTTTACACCAGGAATTGCTAACACTGCAGCTTTCTCAGTTCTCGAAGGCTAATTCCAAGGCAAGGCAAAGTTCTGATCAAACTTTAGAAACCCAGGTTGTTTTCATTTTTCCTGAGCTTCTAAGTTCTTCCTTATGGTATCTTACCTTGCTTCTGTCACTGGAAAACATTATCTGAAAGCTTTGCATGAAATTAAACTCCCTGAGATGTAACCAAACTGAATAAAGTCACAGAAGCGTGTATTGAAACAACTCTTTTCCTGAGTGGGGCATGTGAAACACTGGCATTCTTAACACAGTGAGGACTGGTATTGAATGTCAGGTAACTGATTCTGTCTTCTGAAGGATAGTGTTTCAATCCCTCATTTTATTTTCAAACAATCACTTTCATGTTATTCCCTGGACAATGAAGACGGTATGAATCTCAGGTCACTGGGCATACTATAGCTGAGAGGGGAAAAAGGGGGGCAGAATTGCTTAAAGACTTCATCTCTTCAATGCAAAAGGTAGTAATTGATATTAGTTATCAAAGGTTCTATTTTCTAGCTGTGTAACTTGAAGTTTCAAGCAATTTATTATTGCCATTTCTATCTCTAGATTTTTTGCATAGTCCCCATTTTCTGTCATTTACTATTACTGAAGAGTACTTCAAATTATAGTCTATATTTTAGGATTTCATTATTTCTATTGCTTTCATGGCTAAAAGTTTTTAAAATTTCATCTTCCATTTTAAATGTTAGGAAGTTTATATGAAAATAGTGAATAATCAGTAAAGAAGCTAGCTTCTTTGCTTTTTCTATCTGTGGTGTTTTGCTTAGCATAATGTGCTAAATGCTTTGTTGATCAAAAAGAAGAATGTCACGTACTTGTAGTGTGTATTATTGCTTCTTTATCCAATTTACAAAAGTAACTAGCATGAATTTTGAAACAGGTTATTCTGTTTTAGCTGACTGTAGAGTTCTTCCTGCACAGTGTATAGTTTCATTTTAAGAACAAGTGCACATATCTTCACTTGTTCTAAAAAGCTGACTCTAATCCAACACCACGTAGTTCATTTTGTCCTGCAAGTTTCATCTCTGACAGTGAGAAGACTGGCTCATCCACCATCTGTTCACTTAATTGTTCAGCCTTAGTACATACATATACAGCAGTTACTATCAATATTTTAATTGATCTGCCAACAGCAACCAAGGCTCAACTACAAGAGGCGGGTGTACTCAGCCCACACAAAGGGTGTACCCAGCTTGGGTGATAGGGAAGGCTATGCCACTGGATCCTACAGGATACCTACTAATTAGGCCACACTACCAAGACATGGAGTCAAAGCAGCTCTACCTAATACATAGAAACAAACACAGAGAGGCTGCCAAAATAAGGAGACAAAGAAACATGGACGAGATGAAAGAACAGATCAAAACTCTAGGAAAAAGCTAAACGAAGTAGAGATAAGCAATCTGTCAGGCACAGAGTTCAAAGCATTGGTTATCAGGGGCCCACAACCCAGGCCTGTACCCTGATTGGGAATTGAACCAGCCACCCCTTGATTCACAGGCCAGCACTCAATCCACTGAGCCACACCAGCCAGGGCATGGCCATTGAATTTTCTATCTCCAAGAGTTATCCTGTCAACATGGTTTTGGGGTTCCGGCCAAGCTGCTAAATCCTGAATTCCGGGAAAGCGTCCCCATACTGAAAAACTGTCCCTTGTCCAACCTGATGTTCCATTTCCATTGATCCATTACTCTCAGGATTCAATCCTATGTACACTTTTCCAGCTCTTGTCAGGACATATTAGCTAGATCCTCCAGTTCTTTCAGCATATAGTCTCTTTCCTCCTTCAGCTGGTCCAGCACTTCTTCTGGGTTCTACTGAGGTTTGACCCTCGTTACTGGAGATGGTCATAAGGAGAAGTGGGGTTCAGACTTCGGGAGTATGTAGGGGGGGGGAAGAAGGCATGCTATACTGAGAGGTATAGACCGTTCTGTAGGCCCAGAGGTTTCAAGGTTTCAAGGGGATGATCAGAGATTTTAAGATTTTTGAGTAAATCAACTCAGATAACCCCAGACCCATGCAGGGCTCAGACTATGACACCTTTATGCAGCAGGACTCTGATTTAGACATATTAGACTTTGTAGAACTGAGAATTCACCTTTCTCTGGAACTCTGCTACTTGTAATAAAATCCTGAGACTGATCCTCAGATTTTTCTGTTCTCTGGCTCCAGGAGATAAAGTCTTTTCATTTGCTACCAAGGAGGATCTCTGAGTTTTGAGTTTTGCACTTCCCTTTAAATTAATAATTATTCCTAGCCTTTGATTGTCTTATTTTTCCAGTTCATCAATGGCACTCAGCCACAGTGATTTAATTCTGTTATCCTTACAATTAATGCTTCCATAAAAACCTGAGGTATGAAAACTGTCAATACATTCCCTTCCCCCTGTGTCCTATCCTAGGGGATAGGATAGGACATTCTATCCCTGTGTCCTGTCACCATATGTAAATACATTCCCTTCCCCCTGTGTCCTGTCACCATATGTAAAACTTAAAAAAAAAATAGATTTATTTATTTATTTATTTTAGAGAGAGGGGGATAGGGAGAAATATAGGGAGAGAAACATTGATGTGCAATGATGTGCAATGAAATATAGGGAGAGGAACATTGATGCCCATGAACCCCAAATGGGGACCAGGCCTGCAACTCAGGAGTGTGCTCTGACCAGGAATTGAACCAGTGACCCCTGACTTTGCAGACCAATGCTCAACCCACTGAGCCATGCTGGCTGGGGCCACATGTAAAACTTTTAACAATTGTATTGATAAAACCTGTCATGCATTGTGAGTGCTCCATCTACTAGCAGTGATGTGGTCCTCAATCCCATTTTAGTGTCTACTTTCTTGGATCATTCTGGCTCCAACCACTTAGGTCCCCTGGAAAACAGATTCTGAGCACAGATTTACATGAAGGAAGCTATTGGTGAATGCTTTAGGGATCAAAAGCTTTGAAGGAATGAAGAATTGGGCATTGGGAAGAGTTGAACTGCAATGGAGATACACCAAAGGCCTCAGATAATCCCATGAAGAACTCTGGGGCTAGATGAGCTTTGAAAGTTGTCCTTTCTTGAAACAAGGGGGCAGGGTCCTTATACCCCTGAATAGAACTGTCACTGGATGTGGATTGGGAAGCAGCTCTCACAGTAAAAGGCAGTTCTGAGAGGATCTCAGCTGATGGGCATCTACTGCCAAACTTGATCTCTTACATAAAGAAGGCATCTGTGTAATCTACCACATAATCTACTAGTATTTTTGCAAGTATATTTTGGAATAGATTTCTAAAAATGGCACTGCTGGATTAATGGGAAAATATATACATCATTTTGCTAGATATTGCCAGATTCTCTTCTCTAGAGGTTGTATCATTTTGCATTCCTACCAGCAATGTCTGACAAGGCCTGTTTTCCTAGACTAACAGTATCGATTTAGCCTTAGTTCTTTCTGGGATTCCATCGCATTGTGGAGGTCTCAATATGTCTAGGAGTCATAGTGGCCAAACAATGGCTAGAGTCATGTTGTTTCTGTGCAATTAGAGAGCAAAGTGGTTGTTTTCAGAAGAGTAGGCAAATAAAACTGTGGGAAGAATGGGTTGCAATTCTTCATCTTTGGACTGACATAATTTCTGTTATTTGAACAAACAATCCAATTTAATGTTTTTGTTATTAGATATTGGTGCATCCATTTTTTTCTATTTTATACAGCATCATTTTGATCATAATCCAACTTTTGAAGAACAGAGTGCGAAGTCCAACTTCCTAGATGAACATTTAAAAAGATGATAGAACTTGATGACCTTTTAGGTAGAATAATTTTTTGGTTTGACTCTTAAATTGCTAAGATGATGATATTAAAATGCTAAGATAATGATAACCTTAGATGTTTGCCTATAAATAAGTAAATAAATAAAGAATAGGCAAGTTAACAACTACCACTTCCTTTCTCCCCAGTGATGTAGCAACTAGGATTCTGATTTAAATAATTGATCTAAACCTAATCTGTTTCTGCTTTCCAATCAGTTTTTCTCAAGTGAAGCAGAAAAAAAATGCAAACATCTTCCAAATTTTAATGAAAATCCCACAAAAAGTGAAGAAAAATGCTGTGTATATTAAACAACTAAAAGATAATGTTAAGCACTGAATGGATAAATAAGATAATTAGGACATGTTTCTTGAAAGCTTTTTCACTTTTCATATAAATTAGGTGTTTTGAGATCTCTGTTGGAAATGGATACAAGCTTTCCACTATTAAAAACAAATTAAACCCTTGTCTACAATTTTTTCCAAGTAAGTCATTCATTAATCTGACATACCCTACTTTCTTCACATAACAAAAGGTAACATTTTAACTTTTAGTTCTGCATTCTATTTCTGCTTTGCTAGGAGACTCCATTGTCTTTAGCATAATCTCATTATTGGTCTTTAATGAAAGCACAGTAAGGACCAGTAATGGCTACCTCTGCATTGTAACTGATAGGCCATCCTTATATTCAGCCTTATATTTCAGTTACAACAAGTATTAATCGATTATTCCACTCACCAAAAAGTCAATAATGTTTTCCAATAGTCAGCACTGAAGCTGTCAATTTTTTAGATTTTCCTTTCCAGAGAGCACCCTAAGCTCTTCAACACAGGGATATAGGGAAAAACCAAGGCTCTTCACTCCTCTGCCTGTCAATAATTTTCTTGCAGGTACTGATTCTTGTTAGTAAGAGGCAATCTAGACTAGGCATTGCCAGAAGCTTGGAGGCTTTACAGGGGGCTATTTGAGTATGTTGAAAATACTTTAAGCTTCTCTTTCCTTACACCAAGGCAAAACAATAACAACAACAACAACAACAAAATAACTCCAAAAGACAAAACCACACTTTTAGCAATCATGGGGAAGACAAAACAAAACAAAACAAACAAAAAAACCTCCAAAGATCTACCATCATAGGCAGCTGTTCCCTTGACAATAAGCAGGTCTGTCATCTTTAATTCAGCTTCCATTGTTCCTGTGCTGGATGACCGCCAACTGTGTACTCCACCAAGCCACCAATCTACCCTATTTTGTTATAGCAGCCTGCAGGGACTAAGACAAGAGGTTTACAGTATGTAGTTTGCTGTATGCACTCATGAAATAGCAAAATGTTAATGTCCTCAGATCCATTGCCTTTTCTTACTGTCCTATTTCTGTTCCTTGGCTTCTAAGTATCAAAGTGAATTTGAACATTGACTGATTTCAGATGGAGGAATTATGGGAGCCATTAAAGAGTTTAACAGTTTGGTAATCACTGACAGGTTAGACATTAAAGCCCATTTTAAATGGATTGTCCCAAAGTACCATTAAACTCAATAGTTAAGTAGTGATTATTATCCAATTTGTAAAATAGAAATGTTTTAGTTTTCTTATCATGAGCAGCTATTTTCCTCTTCCTTAGTGGCACTACTGTAAACTTGTCTGCATTGGTATTAAGATGTCATAAAACAGCATGAGCAATCATCCTAGTAGGTAAAAAATTTAGCAAAAGAGTAACCTTTGTCTCAATGTATGTCTGAGTTGTGCAGTCATAGAGTGCCCTTCACTCAGAAGGGTGACTGCTTGGAGTTCCGGCCAAGATGGAGGCATAGGCAGTCGCATTGTGCTTCCTCGCACAACCAAGACTGAAGACAACAAAGATTGAGAAACAATTAACAACCAGAACAGAGAGAAATTAATTGAACAGAAGTCAGGCTCCAGTACATCCAGACCGGTAAGGAGTGGCGGAGTCAGGAGGCCTGCGAAGTGGGGTCGAGGGGTCCCGGCAGGAAGAGGCGCTGGCTGGCAGGCGCGGGTGCGCAGGGCGCAGACGGCAGCGGCAGCGGACGGACCGGTGGCGGATGCTGGGTGTGGAAGCGCGGAGGTGACTAGCGCAGGGCAGCTGGCTGTCTGCAGCCACACGTTTGCGCACAAACTAAGCGAAAATGGGCAGCACTGCCGCGTTTCAAAGCTTAAGAGTCCCGTCTGGGAACTGAGGCCGGGAGACTCTCCCAGCCTCACAGGAGACTTCTCAGGGAAGCCCACAGAGTCCGAGAAAGTACACCAGCCCACCGCCCCGGAGCCAGCACAGCAAGGGCCCAGTTTGCTTGTGGGAGGCAGTGGAGGGAACAGAAGTCCTAGAGAGAGCGGAGCAGGTGCCATTGTTCCCTCTCAGACCCCGCCCCCACATACAACGTCACAACCCAGCGACTGGGGTGCCCCGCCCCATGAACACCTAAGACTCCGCCACCCTTACGAAATAGCCGCATCCGAACCAAAGGAAAATTAAAAAGATGGCTCAAACATATTTGAAAGCCCCAGAACCAATTTTTTTAAGTGACCAAGAAATTGCCGAATTACCAGATGCACAGTTCAAAGCACTGTTGATCAGGAAGCTCACAGAATTGGTTGACTTTGGACATAAATTAGATGAACAAATGCAGG
>PVIA01017354.1:0-14452 GCA_004024845.1 Tonatia bakeri
CCTCACCTTATGAAAATGTCCTCTCTGGACTGCACTTCCTCCTTCAGCTACTGCCCATTTCTCCACTCTCTGCAGCAAAACTCCTTGAATGATTTGTCTATTCAGTATTCACTCTTTTCTCCTCCAATTATCTGTCATCACATTTTAATCAGACTTTTGCCACCACCACCACTTCCAAACTCTTTTCCAAGATCATTAATAATCTCCGTGTTGCTGAATTCAATGGTTGAAGCTCATTTCTTCTTCCACTTGATGCATCAGCAACATCTGATACAGTTAATCACATTCAACTACTTGGAAACACTCTTCACTCAGAATTCAGAGCAGCACGTTGGCTTCCTCCTTTATTGGTTTAACCTCTCCTTCAAAACCAGCACCTGGGTCTTGGACCTGGTGGTTCGCAGGCCTCCTCTGTTTCTCTGTACTGTCTCTTGGGATCTCATGCCTTTAAATACCATCTATGTGTTAATGACTGCCAGATTATACTTTCACACTAGACCTCTCTCCTGAAAGGCGGGTTCATCCATTCAACCATCTACTCAGCAACTCCACTCGAGATACTGTTTAGACAACAGTGCCTCAAAATTAATGTGCCCATAACTGAACTGATCTTCCTGCCATCCTCATATTTAGGTCCCTTTCCATCTCAGTCAAGACTGTTCATCCTTCCACTTGTTCAAGCCCCAAATCTCAGAATTAATGTTCAATTCCCTCAATTTTTTTTCTTGTTCCAAGTATAGAGGGACCTTAATAAAATGTCATAGATCCCTTTGAGGAAGGACTCAGTGCCACAAGTATCATAAATCTTACTCCCAGTCTTCCCCAAAGGAAGTGTGGTCATTTACCAGGGTGACTGTGCACTATGGAAATGGAAATACCCAAAATTTGGGGGGATTACTGAGGACTGTCTCTGAGCTGACACTCATTCCTGAGAATTCAAAATGCCCTGTGGTTTCCAAACCAAATGATCTTGTATCTAACACCCTGTGGTTACCAAACCTATGTAATTTTGGCCTCAGTCTCTCATGAGCCCAGAGGTCCAGAGACCCATCCTGTGACAAACATCATTAGAAATCTTTTTTTAATAAGATACGGACCTTGAGTTTATAGTGGCTTATTTTAATAATTGTTTTTATTATAGAACTTCCATGGTTTTATTTATGCCTGTGTTCATTGCCATTAGCCATGTTTATGTTTCGATATGGACCTTCAGGTGCAGTTAATATTAGGGAAAAGGTATCTGTAGATATTAAGTTTAATTATAAACATTTCAACCAGGTCTGCCTGTCTTGAAAGTTGGTGATCTCGCCACACTGCACCTTTTCCCTTGGGCTAATGTGAACCCAGCAAAAGGATCCCAGGGCCCACTAAGGCCTAGAGCAACATGGAGAGCCCCTAGGTGCTCTCTGAAGGAATGTTCAGTCACTGCAGACGCAGCATGGCCTCAGGCTGATCCTTCCAACATGGGCCGTCAGTAGATACCATCTGGCTCCTGAATAGAAGGCTTTTGACCCTCATGCTGCAGCCTCCCACTCCCAGGGCATTATCCCAGTGGGAGAATGAAGAGTGGGCACCCTGATGGGGGACCTAGAGACTGCATCTCCTACACCGTCCACCCCCTAGATTCAATCCTGGTACTTGGCAAAGTTCATTTCTTTTTAGTTTCAACAACAAATAGTTTTTGAGCACACGATATGTAAAGACCCTGTTCTGGTCTTCTAATGGGGCACATTTTTCCAAGATTTTCCTTAGGTCTGGTGAGTGAACCAAAGCTCTAGGACTTGGATTTCTAAAGGTTTCACATTCAGGGACTGTCTGGCAATAGTTTATAGGCAGTGCTGACCCTTGGTCTAATTTCCATCAGGCTGAGGCAAAAAATTAGAGTTAGGTGCAATAGAATGATCTTCCAGTGAAGCTAAGTTTATTCCATTTAGAAGGTTATACCTTATCTTGATATTATGTTTTCCCTCTTTTTAGTTTAAAAATGGCTTTTCTTTTATGAAATGATAGTAGAAGACAAGGTATTTTTCAATGTTATTACTTAAAAAAATAAAACATTGACAACTCTATGGCCCCCAAATAAATTAATATATGTATAGATAGATGATAATTACTCCATAATTCAAATGTGTGTGCCCTCCCCTATTCTCTATGGTTTCCTCTCTGTAGCCACAGGGAATATCCATGCTAAAAAGATATAATAAAATACATTTCTGCAGTCACCTCCCACTCTTTGCCAATGCGTCTTGACTAGCGATGTAAGTGGTTTGCTCATTCAAGGAACCAGATCTATTCTGGAAAGATGGGGCTGCGTAATACAGAGTCCTGCCCTGGGAGGCTGAAAGAGCATGCTCTCTCACAAAGTGTTGCTGAACCTGATGATTCCTAACCCTTTCAAAGTCCCTGATGGAGTCTGTCCCCACATGGCCAACTGATGTCATAGCCTGCATACTTGGTCCCCCACATATTCTACTGGGAAAACTCATCATAATATCATTCTAAAAGGGAAATTATAAGATAACATATACAAATATGACAAATCTGCCCTAAATCTGTCTTCAAAATTCAAAAGAAAAAGGAATGGAAATTGGAGATTTTAATTTTACCAGTATTAAACCAAAGATAGACCAGTATTATCTTCATTTATATTATGTTTCTCTCCTCCAAGAATTTCAAATGATTTCTGATGTTGTTGCCTTCATCTAGTGATTACAATTTTAGGCAGTTTGCCATAAACCCAAGTTGAGTTTGGAAGTTTGGCTCATTTAACATGGTGCTTACCTCTTTCCACCAGAGTAGACAGCACAATACAAGCAACTTTGGCCTGTCTGAGCAAAGATCTGCGTTAGAATCTTCAGTGAAAATTAATTATTAGCTGTATTACTTTCAGCAAACTTTTAACTTCTCTAAACCTCAGTTTCATCATTTGCAAGATGAGTATTACAAGAACAACAGCACATGGTTGTAATGCATCTGGTATGAAACACTCAAGAATGCTAGCTCAGTTTTTTAAAAAGCTAATTAGACTTCATATTTTCATTTCAAATTAACTTACACAAGATACTTTTGTTTTCTGTTTGTATTATTTAAAAAAAAAACACTTGAAACAAAGAATTTTAATTTGCTTACAAATGAGCCTGGAGTGAAAGGGGTATTGTGCTAAATGTTTTGCCTACTCATAATTTCAAATATCCAGATAAGAACCACAAGTGGTCTCAGCTTTAATTTCACACCGCTGTTGCTTTAACCAGTGTCCTTAATACTGTACTTCAGTGCTGAATCATTAATGACTCAGAGGTTTATAAATACCATTATTTGAATCACCTGGAGTTTTCTTTAGTGGTCCCTACTTCCTTCTCTAAGTTTCAATTAGACCTAACCCTGAAAAGGGAATGATACGTGACAAGTTCACTTCCCACACTGGTGGGGCTTCTAAGTCCCTATGATATACATAACACATTTATAAGAAGGAACATTCTAAAAATAAGCTTATTGCATTCTCATTCAATTCACTAAATAACTGATGTAACTTGAAGACAGTAAGCTATACTCATCAGTTTTCTCTAACCCCTTACTAAATGTCAGAAAGAACTGAAATATTCTAAACTAGGACACCACTCTTAATTCCTTAAACATAAATTAGAATGCACACATTTTTATAGAAAAAAAATGTGGGTGGGGGTAGGACAGAGAGGGTAAAGGAGGTCAAATATATGGTGATGGAATACTAGACTTTGGGTGGTAAGCACACAATGCAATATACACATGATATATTATAAATTGTACACCTGAAATTTATATAATATTATTAACCAACATTACCCCTAATAAATTTCATTGAGAATTTTTAATTAAAAAATTTTAAATGCTTCAGAAATATAATGTAAGTATATAACATTCAAAATCTAAATCTCATTTTGTAGCAATGGTTAAAAGACAACACTGAAAAAGATAGCTAAGGTGACAAGTTGAAAGCAGCTGAAATGTGACTGCTGGTACATGAAATCACTTCAGTAAGGGATTTAGTTAAGGAATAGGGAATGAGGAAATATTGATATAATGTACAAGTCAACATGGTTAGAGTCAATTCATTATCTGTGCTCACAATAATGTACAGCAGCAAAGATAATCCAAAAATCTTTCATATTTGCTTTTGTATTATATTATTTGCAACAGATTTATCTCCCCACTATATTTAAGTTTTGGATATTCATCACCTGATGGATGGGGGAAGACACCCAATAGCATCCTCAAGAGCACAAGGAAGCAAGGGAGATAATATTTTCCCAAAGATATTCTGCAAAATAAATTGTGTCTGTAAATGAGTAGCAGGTGAGGCCCGGAATGCTAAGAGCATGGAATGAGGCCAATCACAATACTTGATTACTTTGCAGTCCATCACCCAGCCTCCAGGGGCCCAGGAAAAAGCAGGGTTGCACATGTGCCTACTCACTTTATTTATTCTCCTTTCCTCCAGGCAAATACCCCACCCTCTAGAACTATTGTAGTCAGAGCATTGTGGATCACAGGCTTCAAAAAAGGAGTACTGGTCTGCTGAACAGCCCACATCAGAAAGTCCCATCTGAGTCCCGGGTGTGAGCCTCATGGGCTTCTTTGGGACTAGAAAAATCCTGAAGCCAGAAGTTACCTACATATGCTTTGGGACATGCTTTAGATGCTTTTGGAAGCCCTGCAACTATCCGCAAAATTCAATGTATTATAGAACAGACCTACGGCCAATGGTGGCAGAGTCTACACAGAGCTCTGCTTCAGGGTGTTCTGAAAAGAACCTTTCAACTTATTGACTACTCTGGTCAATAGACTGTATAGCTCATTATGCTTTTGAATACCTTGGTAATGTTGTCTGTTATGAGTTCTGGACCATCAGTGGAGCCTACAATTCAAAACTCAGATATTATCTTTGCAGAACATCTTAGTCAACATTTTCATGGTGTCCAAAGAGGTGATATTGTGACTACAAAAGGTCCAAGTGATTCAAAAATCAAACATTTGTAAATGAGTAATTGGATTAGAATGAGACAAAATCCTTACCAACCGTCCATTAGTTTTCTTTAAAAGCCATAGTTGTGTGTCAAGAGATCATGTTTGGTTAGAAGGTGATAACCCACAGAATTCTACAATTCCAAGTACTATGGACCCATTTCACATGGATTAATAAGAGGACATACTTCTTTGAGATTTGGCCTCTGAGTGATTTTGAATTCCTACATGATAACCTTAATGGCCACAGATATTCTGATGATTAGCAAGTATTTATTCTTTTGACTTAATTTTTATCTCCTGTCCAAGTGATTTTATTCTTGCCCATAAAACCATGTACTTATCAATAAAATAATTACCACTCAATAAGGAAGAAGCACCCTCAAATTTGGGGGACAAGTCCAAAGACAGTTAATAGGAATTAATTGAAAAATGAATTAGCTAAGCCACATGCTGAGAGTGGCCCGAAGAAATAATTTGCAGAGTAGTCTTTGCAATTCTTAGGAAGAAGATAAACTACAATTTATGAATATTTCTCTGTAATCTTTTAAATTCTAGGGAAGATGGCAACGAAACAACTAGTTTCAAATCTAAAGCTTAGGGTCCTTAAGACATTGATTAAATTTAGTTTTAAATCCTAGCTCTAGACATCACCTCTTTCTCTATATATATACTCCTCAGAGACCCAGTCTTTCTCCCAATAATCAACACTGGTGTCAGCAGAAGACCTAACAGTCACGTGGTCCAGACCTCTGGCAGGCTAAAGATAGCATCCTGACCTAAGCTATGTTTTAGTTCCTGTGCCCTCGGGTGTACCAACCCTCTGGCTACTTTCCCATGAAACTAGACACCAGAGGGACACTAGAACAGACCGCAGAGCTGTCCTCAAGGTTTGAAGAAATGATTCATCAGCCTTACCTGACTGCCAACTAGTCAGCTCTAAGCAGGACTCCAAAACCCTAATCCACAGTGTCTTGTTACTTTTCCCTGTATATTCTGCAACAGGAAGAAAGAACACTTGTTTAAGGAGCTCTTGGGTCAAAAAGGAAATAAAAACTATCTGGATAGTATTAATTATAATGGAACATTTGTAGATGAAAACTTATGAGATATAATTCTGAGTCAGCTCTCAGAGGAAAAGGTATATAACCTTGCTTGCTTTCCTTACTTACCAGGTCCCTTCTCTTCTCATCATTTTTCTTTCTTTATTCCTCTTGTATGTCTTGCTGTCTGTCTTCTGTTTGAAGGAATATGCAGAGAAAAGAAAAAGATAGGGAAAATGTAGCTAAAGGGACATTCAACTTACATGAGGACTTTTTTTTTAGCATGGAAAGAACAGATCATGTCAATCATTAAAGGAGGTCTCTTCATGGGTCTCCAGGCTAGTGATGAAATAAAATGAGGCTTTATGGTCCAAATAGCTAGCGCTCTGAAAACAGATTATCCAGAACAAGACTAAATGTATACACAAGCTCTGAATTTCCTAATGAATGACTGTCTTTGGGGGTAGCTGGGGATTGTTTCAATTATTGTAATAACACATAACACTTAGAGCTTTTTCTACATGCTGGGCATTATTCTAAGCATTTTTCATGTATTAATTCATTTAATCCTCACAACAAACAAATAATAAATTACACTGTTCCAGAGTTAGCTTCTTTTCAAGTGTTAAATTAATTTATGACAAAGATTTATTCTCTGCCATCCCCACTTCCAGTTTTAAAAATGAGTGGTCCTTTTCAAATCTGGTGACAAATAATCATCCCGAGAAGCATGTCAAATAATCAGATGACCCCTCATTGTTCCAGAACTTTTGTGCCTTCTTTTACCAATATATCTATGATATGTCCCCAAGGGGACCATCCCTGATCTACTACTAGCTCTTGTCACCTAAAACAATTTAGAAAGAACCAAGCTTATTAAAATTATCTTTCATTTACTTAAAGAATTCAGTGTATTTCTCCCAGGTGATTGATGTTCATTGATACTTTTCCCATTTGCAATAACAGAAAATCAACAAGAATCTTAACATATGTCCAAATAGGAGAATTTTCCCTTTTTAACTTTACACTTATGGGGCAAAACCAAATAGAGCCAATGAATATTACAGGTAGCATCCAGCTCTAATACACAGTGGCAGCTAACCAAGGAGTGGCTGCAATGATATCCTGAAATGACTCTTGTTTAAAAATTTTACAGAAATTATTAAAATAAAAAATTATATGAGTGTGTCTTAGCAATCAAAAAATCTTCCCAGGAAGCCTCTACAAATTCATCCTCAGAGGTCATTGTAAATTCTCCTAGCTCTCTAAAGATAATTAGTTTCTTTATAGTAATAATCACAAAGGAAAATGTCTTTCAGCTTTATGAGTGAGTTAATCTCCCAGGATACTTTTTCCCCAAATATGAAATTCCTCTGAAACTATATAATGTAAAACTATAAAAAGAAAGGGGAAAAAATTCTAGGCTAATCAACAAATAAGAAATAAAAACTGATAGATTTATTAAACTACATTATCCCTTGTTATGTCTGGGAAGAGCTACTACGCTTTAAATTTTTACCAGTTAAAAATGAGGGGGATTTAATATGGGAATACTGGCAGCTCTGGCCAATTGTGGGAGGAATCAGAAATGGTGCAGCAAGGAAGATTGGCGCTGGGATTTTAACCCAGGTGTGGCAGCCATGTGGAGTCTTTTGGGGACCATGCGGCTTGGGCAGAGAAGAACTGAGGGTCTTTTTGGGACCACACAGATTGGGCAGAGAAGAACCATGGACTTCTATTTCTTTTTCTGAGATATGGTACCCTGAACTATTTGGGCTGAGGGGGAAGATAGGACTGTGCATTTGTGAGTATTCTAAAGGACTTGGGGATCTCAATAAAGACATTAATTCATTACTCTAAGTTTGTATAACTGTTTAAATAAATAATCCTTTTTCTTTTCACAAAAGAAAAAATAATGAGGGGGATTTGAGCTGTGGTTCTGCAGTCCAGCTGCTTGCCCAGCAACTGACTTGCTCTGCTAGCTCAGAGGCTGAGTGGTGGCTGCTAGCCAGAGACCAGCACAGTGGGGTCCAGCCATGGTGGGCTTGCAAAGCGCAAGGAAGAGGCACAGCACACGGACCTTGGCACAACTGGGGGATTAAAGGTGCAGGGCTGGTATGCATGGACAGTGGGGGCCTAGCAGCTCATGGAGGAAATGGTCTGGAGCCTGGGCAACCATGAATATTGTGGCCCAGACCTGGTCCCCATCCTCTCAAAACCATAGGAAGGGAAAAAAGCAAAGCCCAGCCTCCCTTTTCGTGTAGCATCCAGGAAGACCTATGGCATCCAGGAAGACCAGCAGAACTCGCTGAATGATTTAAAGTCAGCAAGAGCCTTATTTTTTCTTTCCTCTTTTTATTTATTCATTCATTCATTCATTCATTCATTTACTTACTTATTTATTTATTTATTTATTTATTTATTTATTTATTTATTTATTTATTTATTTTCTTCCCCAAAGTGAGACAATAAGACCTGGAATTGTGAAAGCTCCAGAGACAGATCCAAAGAGAGAGGGGAAGGCTAACCCTAAAAACTGAGAAACTAAGACAAATTTCACTTTGCTATGCCATAGAGCTGGCATTTTACTGTTTATTTGTATTTTTTCATTATTTTTACCTCTTTTATTTTATTCGTATTTTTTATTTCTCTTCTTTCTGTTTAGTTTTCTTCATTTTATTTCTCTGTTTAATTGCATTATTTGACTGATTTTCCTTATTCTCTTTCATATTGTATTTTAATTTTCCTTCTTTCACTTTGCTCTTGTCCCAATAACACACTACTCTTGATCATTTACTTTCTCTTCTTGCTATTCCAATCATATATTTCTCATCATATTATTGTTGTTCCAGTACTGTTGTAAATAATTGTTGTTCCATATAAATGTAAATACTGCACAGCAACCCTCCTTAATCTTAGCCCATTTCACTTTATTCCTGAACTTTATTATTGTTGTGATTAACTCTATTCTCTCACACACTACTTTCTATCCTTTATTCTCACCATATCTTATCATGTAACCTTGCACAAGTGCTCTGTTTTCTGGATTCAGCAATCCTCCTCCTTTCTAACAAGAGTCTTATCTGTCTTTCATCTTTTATAAAAAGTGGCCAGTTGGATGAAATATCATGGTTAATGCTATACTTATCCAAAGGATCTCCTACTCTTCTCTTCCTGTTGGTACCTTAAATCCCACAGAATACTCTCCCACTGTCTTAATCTATTTTGCCTACTCCCTGCCACTAATCACATACAAGAATAGTGGGAGCTGGGACCATCAGTATACCCACTGGAGTAGAGAACCCACCAACAAAGGAACCACCAGAAGATAAAAACCTAAGTACAACAAGAGAGCCCACACAAACAGAATAAACAACAAACCTAGAGCATCTAGACAAGATCAATCACTGAACTCCATAGAATCCCCACTATAGAAGTTCACCCTACAAAGACAGCAAAGTGAAACATTAGGAAGTGCAGAAATAAACAAAAAGACTCACCTAAAATGGGGAGACAAAAAAAGAACTTGCAATCAAAAGGAATGGAAGACTCACCACTAAAATAGATAAATGAAATGGAGGTAAGCAAACTATCAGATATAGAATTCAAAATAATGATTACAAGGATGCTCAAGGAACTCACAGACAACTACAAGGAACTGAGTGAGAACTATAACAATATGGAAAAGAAAATAGAAACTATAAACAAAAAACAGGAAGAAATGAAAGATAAAATTTCAGAAATAAAAAAACACACTAGAAGGAATTACAAGCAGGCTGGATGAAGCAGAGGACCAAGTTAGTGAGCTGGAAGACAAGATGGAAAAAAAAAAACACCCAAATAGAGCAGCTGCATGAAAAAAGACTAAAAAAAATATGAAGATAGCTTAAGGGAACTCCAAGATAACATGAAATGCAACAACATTTGAATCATAGGAATACCAGAAGGAGAAGAAAAGGAAAAAGGGATAGAAACCCTGTTTGAAAAAATAATGACAGAAAACTTTCCAAACCTGGACAGGAAAAAACCATGCAAGTTCAGGAAGCACAGAGTCCCAATCAAGATGAGCCCAAAGCGGCCAACTCCAAGACATATCATAATTAAAATGCCAAGTATTAAAGACAAAGAGAAAATCTTAAAGGCAGCAAGGGAGAAACAAGAAGTAACACACAAAGGGGCTACAAAAGGCTAGCAGCTGATTTCTCAACAGAAACACTCTAATCCAGGAGAGAATGGCAAGAGATAAATGAAAAACAAAGGCCTGCAATCAAGACTATTCTACTCAGCAAGGTTCTCAATTAAAATGGAAGGCAAAATGAGGATTTTCCCAGACAAAAGAAGGCTGAAAAAGTACATCTCCACCAAACCAGCCCTATAAGATTTACTAAAGGGACTATTCTGAGAAAGGAAAGGAGTGAAAGAGGGAGGAACACAGGTTCAAAGGGGAAAAAATGAAAAATACCTATCAATAATAACCTTAAATGTTAATGGATTAAATGCTCCAATCAAAAGACATAGAGGAGCTGAATGGATAAGAAAGCATGACCCACACATATGCTTCCTACAAGAGACCCACCTCAAAACAAAAGGCCTACACAGATGAAAGTGAAAGGTTGAAAAAAAATATTCCAAGAAAATGGACAGGAAAGAAAAGCAGGGGTAGCTGTACTCATATTAGACAAAATAGACTTCAATACAAGGTCCATGAAAAGAAACTCACAGGGTCACTTCATAATACTCAAGGGGAGAATCCATCAAGAAGACATAAACATTATAAACATATATACGCCAAACATAGGAGCACCCAAATACATAAGGAAAATCTTGGAGGACATCAAGAAACATATAGACAGCAACACTATTATAGTAGGGGATTTTAACACTCCACTGTCAAAAATGGACAAGTCTTCCAGACAAAATATCAACAAAGACTTTGTGACATTGAATAACACCCTACATCAAATGGACTTAACTGATCATATAGAAACTTTCATGCCAAAGAAGCAAAATACACATTCTTTAAAAATGCACAAGGAACATTTTAAAAGACAGACCACATGATAGGACACAAAACAAGCCTCAATAAATTTAAGAAAATTGAAATCATATCAAGCATTTTCTCTGACCACAGGGACAGAAACTAGAGACCAACCTCAAGGAAAAAAACTCAAAAACATTCACATTTATGGCAACTGCCATAATGTTACCATGCTGTTAAACAATGAATGGGTTAAGAATGGGATCAAGGAAGAAATCAAAAAGTTTCTGGAAACAAACAAAAATGAACCCACAATAACCCAAAACTTATGAGACACAGTGAAGACAGTCCTGAGAGGGAAGTCCATAGCAATACAGACCTACCTAAAAAAGATAGAAACATTTCAAACAAACAACCTAACCCTACACCTACAAGAACTCAAGAAACAACAACAAAGACAGCCCAGAGCAAGTAGAAGGAAGAACCAAGATCAGAGCAGAATTAAATGACATAGAGACTAAAAGCACAATTCTAAGGATCAATGAATCCAGGAGCTGGTTCTTTGAAAAGATAATCAAAACTGAAAAGCCTTTAAGCAGGCTCATCAAGAAAAAAAGAGAGAGGACCCAAATAAACACAACCAGAAATGAAAAAGGAGAGATTACAACTGACACCATAGAAATACAAAGGATTGTAAGAAATTACTATGAAGAACTGTATGCCAAAAAATTTGAATACCTAGGTGAAATGGACAAATTTCTAGAAAAATGTAATCTTCCCAAACTAAATGAAGAAGAAGCAGATAGCCAGAACAGACCAATAACAACTCACAAAATAGAAACATTAATCAAAAAACGCCCAGCACACAAAAGCCCTGGACTGGACAATTTCACAGGACAATTTTATAAGACACTTAAGGGATAGCTAAACCCTGTCCTTCACAGACTTTTCCAAAAAGTCCAAGAAGACAGAAGATTCCCAAACTCTTTTATGAAGCCAGGATTATCCTAATCCTAAAACCAGATAAAGACACAACAATGAAAGAAAATTACAGGTCAATGTCACTAATGAACAGAGATGCTAAAATCCTCCTCAAAATATTAGCAAACCACATCCAGCAATACATTAAAAGGATCATACACCCTGACCAAGTGGGATTCATCCCAGAGATGCAAGGATGGTACAATACTTGCAAATCAATAAATGTAATACATCACATAAACAAAAGGAAGGACAAAAATCACATGATCATATTGATAGAAGTGAAAAAGCATTTAATAAGGCACAGGACCCATTTGTGATAAAAAACACTCAGCAAAATGGAAATAGAGGGAGCATTCCTCAACATAATAAAGGCCATATATGAGAGACCTACAGCCAACATCATACTCAATGGGCAAAAACTAAAAGCTTTCCCATTAAGATCAGATACAAGACAAGGATGTCTGCTTTTACCACTTATATTCAAAATAGTATTGGAAGTCCTAGCCACAGCAAATAGAAAAGAAAAAGAAATAAAAGTCATCCAAATTGGAAAGGAGGAAGCAAAACTGTCATTGTTTGCAGATGACATGACAGTATACATAGAAAATCCTATAGACTCCATCAAAAAAACTACTCGACCTAATAAATGAATTTGGCAAAACAGTGGATATATAGTCAATATTCAGAAATCAAACGTATCTTTGTACAACAACAATGAAATATCAGAAACAGAAATCAGGAAAAAACCCCACTTGATATAGCAACAAGAAAAATAAAATACCTAGAAATAAACCTAACCAAGGAGGAAAAGACCTGTACTCAGAAAACTATACAACACTGAAGAAAGAAATTAAGGAAGATACAAACAAATGGAAGCATATAGTATGTTCTTAGATTGAAAGAAATAAAATCATCAATCGTCCATACTACCCAAAGCAATTTTAAGATTCAATGCAATCCCTATTAAAGTACCAATGACCTATTTCACAGATATAGAACAAAGACTTCAAAAATGTGTATGGAACCATAAACCACTCCAGATAGCAGCTGTAATTATGAGAAAGAAGAGCAAAGTAGGAAAGTAGAAGAGATCACAACACCTGATACCAAACTATATTACAAGGCCACTGTAATCAAAACAGCCTGGTATTGGCATAAGAACAGACACATAGACCAATAGAACAGAACAGAGAGCCCAGAAATAAACCCAAGTCTCTATGGTTAATTAATATTTGACAAAGGGGAAGAAGGGTAAAATGGAGTAAAAATAGCCTCTTCAATAAACAGTGTTGGGAGAGCTGGACAGCTATATGCAAAAAAATGAAGCTCAATCACCAAATTACACTATACACAAAAATAAATTAAAGATTGATAAAAGTCTTAAATATAAATTGTAACACCATAAAAGTCCTATAGGAGAACATAGGCAGGAAAATCTCAGCTATTCCATGCAGCAATATTTTCACTGATATGTCCCCTAGAGCAAGGGACATAAAGGAAAGAATAAACAAATGGGATCTCATCAAAATAAAAAGCTTCTGCACAGCTAAAGAAAACAGCATCAAAAGAAAACCAACCAAATGGAAAAATATTTGCCAATGATACCTCAGACAAGCAGTTGATCTTCAAAATATATAAAGAACTCACACAACTCCACTCTAGGAAGATAACCCAATTAAAAAATGGGCAAAAATGAACAGACACTTCTCCAAGGAGGACATAAAAAGGGTCCAGAGACATATGAAAAGATGCTCAGCATCACTAGCCATTGGAGAGATGCAAATTACCATAATGAGATACCACTTCACCCCAGTGAGAATGGCCATTATAAACAAATCAACAAACAACAAGTGTTGGAGAAAAGGGAATTCTAGTGCATTGTTGGTGGGAATGCAGGCTGGCGCAGCCTCTGTGGAAAACAGTATGGAATTTCCTCAGAAAACTAAAAATGGAACTGCCTCTTGACCCAGAAATTCCATTGTTGGGATTATACCCTAAGAACCCTGAAACACCAATCCAAAAGATGCTATGCACCCCAATGTTCATAGCAGCACAATTTACAATAGCCAAGTGCTGGAAGCATCCTAAGTGCCCATCAGTAAATGAGTGGATCAAAAAACTGTGGTTCATTTACACAATGGACTATTATGCAGCAGAAAGAAAGCACTCCTAGCCTTTCCAACAGCATGTTAGAAAGCATTATGCTAAGGAAATAAGCCAGGAGATGAAAGAGAAATACCATATGATCTCACCTATAAGGAGAACCTAACCAACAAAATGAACAAGCAAGCAAAATATAACCAAAGACATTGAAATTAAGAACAAACTGAGAGTAACTAGAGGGGAGGTGGGAGGGGATAATGGGGCAAACAGGAGAAGGGTTTTCAGGAATATGTAAAAAGGACACATGGACAAAGCCAAAGAGGGATAGGATCAAGAGTGGGGA
>PVIA01017355.1:0-15881 GCA_004024845.1 Tonatia bakeri
GGAAGGAAGGAAGAAAGAAAGAAAGAAAGAAAGAAAGAAAGAAAGAAAGAAAGAAGAAAGAAAGAAAGAAAGAAAGAAAGAAAGAAAGAAAGAAAGAAAGAAAGAAAGAAAACAAGCAAGCTTATTTTTTGAGTACTCTGCAGATGCAACAGTCTAAAATTATGGGACACTACAAGGGTGAGTAAGATGATTTTGTTTTGTTTTGTTTCCCAATTGTCCATATATGGAGCCTGAGAAATTGACATTGTGGTTAAATTACAGGGCTAAATGATCAAGAGTGGGTAACCCCATTTCTCTACTAAACCAGAGGATTTATAGTGGAATTAAAGCAAGGAGCATCACAGAGGGGAGATCCACAGAACTGCTGGAAGTAAGTGCCATTGCTTTGAGACATTTTTCTATAGCATCGTCATTTCTAAACATCCACAGTGCAAGAAAGGGAAAGAACTAAAGCCTTCAAGTAATTGGGAGATCTATTTGATTTAGGAACAGACAAATCAGGAACCAGAAATTAGTGAGATATAAGGGGCATTTTATATATGCCCAGATAATGCATTCAGCATTGATTGAGCGCCTCATCTAAGCTTTGTCATGTGCTAAATATAAGAAATTATAGATTTATCAAGACTAGTTCATGAAACTTCTTGCTTTATCCTTTTTTCCTTCCCAGCTCTAGAGGATGTTATATAAAAGTAAGCTGTGCTATAAATGTGATAAACAGTGATTTATTATCATTGTATGGTGGAGTCAATGTAAATAACAGAATGACCTATGCATTTAGAAATATGATAAAGATTTATAAAATACATAATATATTGTGTTGCCAAAAGTTACAAATAGGTTCTTTTTGTTTCTCCCTATAGTTCATGTAGCTTGCCATCAGTCAAATGGTGATATCAGGAACAAATATTTGAAATGAGTAAAATGGTGTATATCCACCATGGTAGAAGTAGAAACTAGCAGTTTAATTTACTTAGATAATTAGCTTACTTAATCATGCTTTTTAATACAGAAAAATAGTACTCTTTCTTTAGGTGATGTCTTCCAGGTTGTTTCTTTTTTAAAAAACAAAGAAAGGTATAAGAGTAAATATTTAAAGAAACACAAGTCTAATTTGAAATTAAGGGACTGTAGTATTAACCATAGCTTGCTCTTACATCTTTTTATTGCTTGTTTTTGTAGTATTCATCCTCTCTACTACCTATGATAAAGCTCACATTCCATTTACTTCTATGACCATTGTTTTTTCTTATACTCATATAGCAGTTCAAATAAAGATATCACATAATTTAGTTGCTGATTCTGAGCTATGAAGGCCCTCCAACAGCTTTAACATTTTCTCAGAATAAATGATCTGTCTAGCCTTTTTACTTTATTTTTTAAACCTCTGACATCTGCTCTCAGCTTTGCTCACTAACCAGCTCTAAACTTAGGTATGGACAATAAGCTCTTTCTTACCTGTAAGCTTCAACTATCACAAAAAGCAAGCAAACAATTTTTGGTTGTTGTTGTGTTTTTTCACATTACATAAGATAAAGCTATAACTTGCAGAGAGCACCATCCAGTTCACCTGGTGCCTTGTGTTTTTATTTTAGAGTATAAAATCATTAAGCCACTTGACATAAATATACCTTTAAACAGTTAGAGTATATTAATTTATTAGAATTCTTATTTAAAGCATATAGTTGTATATACTTTCATTATGTAGAAAATGTGCTTGTGTTATCTAGAAAAATGTAGTTGCTAAATTATCAAACACTCTGTTATCATATAACATTTTATAACATTTTGACCTATGAATATAATATTGTACACCACATCTCTCTTTATCATCTTTCAAAATTCCCAAGTATATAAGTGTTTATCAGTCCAATCCTTTGAATCTCCATTAGCTCATTGGGAATAGGCTACATTAATTTCTTTAATATCTAAATATCTCTTGCCATGACTATGTGATCTCATAATATTTTCTTCTAATACCATTTACTCAGCTCATGACTGGTCTTTAGTTTGAAGTGATTAACTGAAATTTGGCAAATAAAAATTTCAAGAAAGACTTCATTGGTATCTGGTTATAAGAAATAATACAAATCTTTTAAAAAGTTATGCCAAAGTGACTTCTATATTTCATTTTATTATCACATTTTTAAGAGCCATCATATTCATTAATGACATTAATCTTAAGATTCATTTATTTTCCAATCAATTGCTTGTCAACATAATTATTTTTTATAATCGAATGAAAATATTTACACTTACGTTAAGAATCACCTATGTCAAGAATCACCTATGTCTTACCAGTGGCCCTACTCTGCTGAGCTCAGTCCTGCAGGGGGATTGGGTTGTTGTGCAGAGCTGGGACCTTCAAAGTGTGTCTCATTGGAAGTCTATCATCTGGGATTCAGACCAGCCCTAGTTGTGCAGTTACAGCTTGGGACGGAGGGGTGACATTCTTACCCTTACTGTAAGCTCAGCCTGTGCCACTTCCTCAACAGAAGATTCTTTTGACCATCTTCTGAAATTTGAAGTCTCTTCCCTAATGAACTTGCTTTTGCAGGGGGACTGACTAGGCACTCAAACTGAAATTGTGGTACACTCTTTCTGGAGTGGTATGGCTCTAGAGTAGAGAGCCATTTCTGCCCATTGAATTCCTGATCATGCTGCCACCAAGTAGGAGGCCCACTGGCCCAGTCTCCTGACCCTAACTGTTCTGCCCTATTGAGCTCATGCCTTGTGGAAGAGTCTATGGGTTGCATCCAGACTGGGCACACTCTACTTCCTTTCAACAGAAGCCTCTTCAGGAAGATCAGGCAACCTTAAGGAACAGCCAGATCTCAGCCAACAGGAGGAGGCAAACCTCAGCATGCGTTGGACTTTTTACTGATCTACTCCTGGCTCAGAGTTAGAGGGAGCCAACTGATGTATGCACTGTGGCCCCTCCCATGCACACCAAGATCCAGTAGAGGCAGCCACAAACAGTGAATTCTGTGGTAGGTCCAGACAGGTAGATCAATGCTGGTAACAGGCAGTGTCTGACACTGACCTGCACTGGAACCCCACCAAGTGGACCCAGAAAAAGTGTAACCAATAGTGTGCTTAAAACCACACCAGCATTAGACCAAACTAACCACCCAACTGGCACACCCAAAAAGAGATTGTAGCAGGCACTGGACTCTGCTGGAAAGAGCTGCAGCCCAGGGAGCAGCCTCCATACAGTCCCTCACAGACTGTAATCTAGGTTTATCCTTACAGTCAGCCAACATGATGGTTAACACCACCCATGGATGAGTCAATGGCACCTTAGACCCAACTACAAGAAGAAGACACACATAATCCACATTAGAGACATTCCTGGAACAACAAGGTCAGGATATCTTAAAGATCACACCATTGAGCCCCAGAGTATACTTAAAATATAAAACCAATATAAAAAGTTTGGGAGTCATAGCATAACTACCTAATACACAGAGACAAACACAGATATGCAGACAAAGTGCAGAGGCAAATAAGCACTCCTTGAATGAAAGAAAAAGAAAAATCCCCCCAAAAAATAATTAAATGAAATGGAAGAAACAAAGATACCAGATTCAGAATTTAAAACAGTAGTTATAAGGATGCTCAAGGACCTAAGAGGAAGAATGCATGATCTCAGTGAGGACTTAAACAAAAGATAGTAAGCATGAAAAAGGACATAGAAACCATAAAACAAGAACTAGTCAGAAGTGAAGAATACAATATCTGAAATGAATACACAAGAAGGAATAAACAGCAAGTTAAATGAAGTAGAAGATTGAATCAGCAATTTAGAGGAAAGAAATAACAGAAAACACCCAAGTAAAGCAGCAAAAAAGAAAAATAATTTTAAAAAATGAGGGAAGTATACAGGATCTTTGGGAAAACACAAACATGTAGCATCCACCTCATGGGGTACCAGAAAAAAAAATATTGAGAACTTCTTTGCAGAAATAGTGGCTGAAAACTTTCTTAACCTGGTGAATGAAGAAGACATTAGTTGGATAAACTATCTTAGCTAATTATATATGCTTGCTTCCCCTGTCATATATTAATTGACTATAAAAGTGTAAGTTTATTTCTGAGCTCTCTTTTCTGTTCCATTGATCTATATGTCTGTTTTTATACCAAGTCCATGCCATCTTGATTAGTGTGGCCTTATAGTTTGATTTTGGGTAGCATGATTCCTCCAACTTTGTTCTTCTTTCTCAAGATCACTATTGTTATTCAGTGTCTTTTGTGGTTCCACATAAATTTTTGGAATATTTGTTTTAGTTGTGTGAAATACATCATTGGTATCTTGATAGAAATTCTGTTAAATCTATAGATTTCTTTGGATAATATGGGCACTTTAATGATGCTAATTGTTCCTATCTATGAACACAATATGTGCTCCCACTTATTTGTATCTTCTTCAATTTCTTTACTGAGTGTTTTATAATCTTTCAAGTACAAGTCTTTTACAACCTTGGTTAGATTCATTCTAGGTAATTTATTCTTTTTGAAGCAATTGTGATGAGATTGTTTTCTTACTTTCTCTTTCTGATGAAACCCTAATGAATTATTGGCATATAAAAATGTAACTTATTTCTAAGCTAAAAAAATTTTTACACAAGGAAACCAGTGACAAGATAAAGAGGCAACCCACTGAATATGAAAATGTATTCATAGATACATTTGATAAGGGGTTAATATCCAAAGTTTATGAAGAACTTATTAAAACTCAACACCAAAAAATCCAATTAAAAAAATGGTCAAAGAACCCAAATAGGCACTTGTCCAAAGAAGACATACACATAGCCAACAGACATATGAAAAGATGCTCAGCATCACTAATCATCAGAGAATGCAAATTAAAACCACAATGAAATATCACATCACACCTGTCATAATGGCTAGCATCCATAAATCATCAAACAACAAGTGCTAGCAAGTATGTGGAGAAAGGGGAACCTTTTGTCACTATTGGTGGGAATGCAGGTAGGTACAGCCTCTGTGGAAACAAGTATAGAAATATCTGAAAAGAAAATGGAACCACCTCATCACCCAGTGATTCTATTTCTGAGTTTATCAGAGGAAACCCAAAACCCTAATTTGAAAGAAGAGAAGCACCCTATGTTTATTTTAGCATTATTTATAATCACCAAGATATGGAAGCAGCTCAAATATCCATCAGTAGATGAGTGAATAAAACAACTATGGAACATTTACACAATGAAATACTACTAGAATGTAAAAAAAAAAAAAATCTCACCATTTGCAATAGTATGTATGGATCTGGACAACATTATGATAAGTGAAGTAAGCCAGTCAGAGAAAGACAACTATATGATTTCACTCATATTTGGAATCTAATTAACAAACTGAACTAAGAAGCAAAATAGAGACAGACAATAGATAGAGAGTAGGCTGACATCTCTGGTGGGGGAGGGATTAAGGGTTGGAGGGATTGAGCAAAAAGGAAAAAAGACTTATGGATATGGATAACAGTGAGCTGATTCTGGGCCATGGGGTGGGAAATGGATATAAAAACAATAAATGGTAATGGAAAAAAACAAAAATAAATAAAATAGAATTGAAGGTGAAAAATAACTCAAGGTATTCATTACCACAAATCAGTATTATGAAAATGTAAAATGATATTCTTTAAGAAGAATAAAAGAGAAAGATTAGAGGTATAAAGAATAAAATAACAATAAATAATTATCTATTAAAATTCCTTTAAATGTAAATGCATTAAAGGTACCAATTAAAAGACATGGGATAGCTGAATGGATAAGCAAACAAGACTTATATATATGGTATTTGCAACAGACCCACCACAGAAGAAAAAATACACACAGACTAAAAGTAAAAGGATGGCAAAAGATATTTCATGCAAATGGAGACAAACAAATAAGAAAAGCAGGGATAGCAATAGTTAGATGAGACAAAATAGATGTCAAAACAAAGACCAAAATGAATGACAAAGAAGGACATAATAACAAGGGGATCAATTCAACATGATGACATAACCCTTGTAAATATATATGCATCCAACATAAAAACACCTAATATATAAAGAAATATATGGTGAACATAAAGAAAGATTTTGAGCAAAATAAGTCATAGCAGGACATTTTATCACCCCCTTAACGTCAATGACAAGATTGTCCAGAGGGAAAAAAAATCAAGAAGGAAGCAGCTTGTCTAAATGGGATATTGGATCACAAGGATGTAATTGACATTTACAGAAGAAAATTTCATCCCAAAGCAGAATGTACATTCTTTTCAAGTGCACATGGAATATTTCCTAGAGTAGACAATATGTTAAGACTCAAAAAAAGGCTTAATAAACTTAGGAAGATTGAGATCATATTAAACTTCTTCTCTGACCACAGTGTTATAAAACTAGAAAACAATTACAAGAAAACCCTGAAAGACATACAAATACATAGAAGTTAAATAATATCTTACTAAACAACGAACAAATCAACAAAGAGATCAAGGAATAAATCAAACATTACCTTGACATATGAAAATGAAAAAACAATACAAAACCTATGGGACACAGTAAAAGCAGTTCTAAGAGGTAAATTCAAAGTACTATAAGCTTACCTCAAGGAGAAAAAAAAACAAAACTCAAATAATATAACCCTAGACTTCAAAGAACTAGGAAAAAAAACAACTAACAAACTACAAAGTGAAAAGAAGGAAGATAATAATAAAGATTAGATCAGAAATAAACAGAAAAGAATCTAAAAAAATCATAAAAACTAAAGCACTGTTTTTGTTTGAAAATATAAAAAAAATTACAAAGCTTTTACCAGACACTTCCAGAAAAAAAGGGAGGACCCAAGTAAATAAAACTAGAAATGAAAGAGAAGTAACAACTAACACCACAGAAAAACAAAGGAGTGCAACAAAAAATTAGGAACAACTGTATACTAAACATTAGACAACCTGAATGAAATGGATACATTCCCAGAAACATGTAAACTTTCAAAACTGAATCAGGATGAATTAGAAACTCTGAATACACCAAATACAGCTAGTGAAATTGAAGCAGTTGTTTAAAAACAAGCAAACAAAAGATGAACAAACAAACAAAAAATAAACAAAAACTCCCAGCAAATAATTTCCTGGATGGGCTTCACAGGAAATTATACCAACTTTCAAAGAAGAACCAACGCCTATCCTTCTCAAATTATTCCAAAAAATCCAAAAGAAGGGAAGCCACTCGAGCTCAATTTTATGAGACCACCATTATCCTATGTCCCAAACCAGTTAAAGACACTATAAAGAAAAAGGTATAGGCTAACAGTCTTAATAAACATAGATGCTGAAATCCTCAATGAGTAGTAGTAAAACAGACACAGCAATACATTAAAAATATCATGCATCATGATCAAGTGAGATTTATTCCAGGGTTGCAAGTTTGGTACAATATTTGCAAATCGTTAAATGTGGTACACCACAAAAAACAAATAAAGGATAAAAATCACATGATCGTATTAATAAATGCAGAAAAATAATTTGATAAAATCCTGCACTCATTTATGATAAAATCCCTCAGTAAAGTGAGAATAGAGAGAACATACCTCAACAAAATAAATGCCAAACCCATAAAAAAGACTGTGGCTTTCAACTTGGGAATGATCTTACTACATCTCCTAAGAGACTTGGAGTCAAAGGCAACCCACTAAGTCATGCCCAAATACTAAACAATGTAAACTAAGAAAATAAATATTTGTAGTTTTAAGTCACTAAACTTTTAGTTGTTTGTCATTTCATAATAGATAACTGATACATTCCATTCCTAATGTATTTACTTTCTTGACCTCCCTCTCTAAATTTATACTCTTTTTTTTTGCAATTATTTGACCTTATTTCTCTATATGGCACTTTTCACCACATGTTTTTTTTTTTTCCCAATTTATTTTCTGTCTTTTTCATATAGAATATAATCTTGATAAGGACTAGAAATTATGTTATAACCTTAGTGGTGTGAAATACCACCTGGCCCATTATAGCATTCTTAGTAAATATTTGATGAATATATTATATGTATATTTTTACAAGCTAAATGGTTTTATTCTAACATGAATTTTCTTATCTTATTTAAAACAATATCTTTAATAACTGTACTATAGCACTATATGAATTTATAATACACAAAGACAAACAAATATAGACTGAACACATAGAGAAATTCATTAATGTGTCAATGCATGAAACAGATTCTCCATATGATTTGTTATTTTTATTTTACTCCAGTTTTACTTCTTTCTTAGTTTTATATCCCAGGAAAAACAATTGCTTGAGTATTTTCATATTCAGATTTATGCTTAAATGTTAATTCTTTTGCCTGGAATGATTTTCATTTTCTGTCATTTTGGGGACTTCATATAATTAAATATATAAGAAGAGTTGTGTTTAATTACAAACTGATTTGGCTGAAATAAGTATGGCTACATTAAATATCTCACAAACAATTATTCCTTGTTAGTAAATATTTAGGCTATCATTTCCCCCCACACAGAACAATTCCAGCAGGCTTCTAAGACGGATAGGGAGAGACGACATGGGCAACGAACAATCTTGCAGTGTGGTAAGATTTTTATCTACAAAGGCTACAGCGTTGCTCTTAAACTCATACCCCTAGTGCACAAGCACATTGCAACAAGAAACTAGATTCATGTGCATCCTCCCTCTGATGCACCGTTCTTGTAGTACAAGGTATAAGTGACCATTTCTGTGTTTATAATTACACATTTCTTTTTAGATTTTTAAAACAACATCTAGAAACTTATCTGAAATTTTTAAATATTCATTTTTTATTGTTGTTCAAGTACAGTTGTCTCCATTTTCCCCCACCACTCTCCTCCAACCCTCTCACTTTCACCTCCCACCCTCAATCTTACCCCCATTTGGTTTTGTCCATGGGTCCTTTATACACATTCTTTGACGAGCCTTTGGCTTCTTTCCCCTGTTATCCCTTTCCCCACTCCCCTCTGGTCACTGTCAGTTTGTTCTGTATTTTAATATCTCTCGTTATATTTTGCTCACTTGTTTGTTTTGTTGATTAGGTTCCACTTATAGGTGAGATCATATGGTATTTGTCTTTCACCACCTGGCTTATTTCACTAAGCATAATGCTCTCCAGTTCCATCCATGTTGTCGCTAAGGGTAGGAGCCCCTTCTTTCTTTCTGCTGAGTAGTATTCCATTGTGTAAATGTATCTTAGTTTTTTGATCCATTCAGTTACTAATGGGCACTTAGGTTGTTTCATAGCAGCACAATTTACAATAGCCAAGTGCTGGAAGCAACCTATCTGAAGTTTTTGAAGGTGCAATTTTTCTCAGTGTCAGTCATGGAAGCTTAAACATTTTTGTGAAATGGAAATCGGTCTGGAAATACAACTCAAAAAACAAGCAAATTTTCTCTTCACAATAGGGTAAGATCATAAAGAACAGGACATAGTCTAGGGTCAATCATTTTTTCAGTAGATTGTCAGAGAATACTTCTTTTTGTCTTACTTGTCTTACATATAAAGATGAATAAATTATAACACAATGTTCCATTATTAAAAATATTTCACTCTGCCCTGACAGATGTGACTCACTCTGTTGGAACTTTGTCCTGTAAACCAAAAGGTCATGTGTTTGATTCCTGGTCAGGAAATATGCCTGGGTTGTCGTTTTGGTCCCCAATTGGATATGTACGTGAAGCAACTGATTAATGTTACTTTCTCACATTGATATTTCTCTCCCTCTCTCTGTCGCCCTTCCCCTCTCTCTAAAATTAACAAACATGCCCTTGGATGATGATAAAAGTATAAGTATTTCCCTATGGCACCTGGCCAATTTCCGTTTATCTTTTAAGAAATAATCCTTGAGTCACCTCATTATGTGCCCTGACTGGGAATTGAACCATGACCCTTTGGTTCGCAGGCCCACACTCAATCCACTGAGCTACACCAGCCAGGTGAGTCACCTCATTATGAAAGACTTTTCTGCACCAGATCCCATGCTGCATTGGTGGTCTGTCCTCTGTGTTCTGTATATCTTGAACATTTCTTTAACGAGAACTATCTCTTTATTTTTATATGACCTTTGTTTTTTTTTTAAGATTTAATTTATTTTTAAAGAGAGGGGAAGGGAAAGAGAAAGAGGGAGAGAAACATCAATGTGTGGTTGCCAGTTGAGTACCCCCACTGGCAACCTGGCCAACAACCCAAGCATGTGCCCTAACTGGGAATTGAACCAGTGACCCCTTGGTTCACAGGCCTGCAATCAACCCACTGAGCCACAACATCTGGGAGTCTTATCTCTTTATAACCCCACTAGTTTGAACTAGGTTGCACTAGTTTAAAAAGAAGCCCAGTTTCTTAACTTTAGTATCCTCTTGTCCATTATATAATAGATACTAAGTAAAGCAATATAAAAATTGTCAGTGCTTTATATCTCTAATCTACAAAAAAGCAGGCCTATGTATCTAAAATCAGTTGAAGGTCCTCTCGGTAGAATCACTCATGCAGAGAATTCCCTCCCTCATCCTTAACAAGGTCTGTGCTTTGGAGAAACTAGACCTTCTAGGGCAGTAGTTCTCAAAGAGTGGGTTCAGGAATAGCCAGATCAACAGCACCTGAGACATCTGTAGAAATGTAAATTCTAAGGGTCCTCACAGAACTACTGAAACAGAACCCTGATGGTGGACCAAAATTTATGTTTTAGTAGTCCCTCCAAGTGAGCAAACTCTCACTAGAGTTTGAGATCTAGTGTTCTAGGGCAATGACTTGTGTAAAACGAATGGAGTCAATTACGAATTCTCATATGTTCCCCTGTAGGTTTACAGGCCACAGTGACAACTGATTAAAATGTCCTGCTGTAGGGTAAACAGAGACAGTCAGGCTGTCCCACTCAGATGTCTGGGAAACCAAGATAAGCAGCATCCTCATAGCCTTGAGAATGGGCCCGATAAGCCGTATTTCCATAAACTTGAGGTGGGTCCGCATGCACAGAATCACACTCTGTTATACAATATCTTGGCATCCTGCCGGCTTTGTGTGCATTTAGAGTATAAAGGAGTTGGGACTCCCTGCCTGCGTGACATGTGGCTTGCTGTGTGTGTGGCTAGCCCATCTTTGAATAAAGGCATGTCTGGCATTTTCTTCCATCCGTCTGAGTCTCAAGTGAACCTGTTTGAACTTCACAGGCTGCAACAACACACCTACTCTGTTATGAAGTGGGTTTCTCTGATAATTGACATCATATTTGTCACTTAAATTCAGTTCTTCTTTGATCAATAAAATAATTTGTGCATTTATTCCCATTTTTACACTATAAACACAGGCAATCTTTAATAGGCACCCATAGTGTAAGGAAGTTTTTGTAAAATAAAGTTTGTATATTCAAAGAAGTTTAAACATTAAGATTTGATCTAAATATGAACTTTTTACAATATATCTGATAGTTGGTCTTATTTTAAAAAGAACAAAGAAAATAGTTTGTATGTATGCAGGAATAAAACAAAATAATATTAAAATCAATTCTTACTTGATGATATAAAACATTTTTTACCTACTTTATTTAGCTGCTTGAAAGGCACAGAGGAGTTTTCTCACAGACAAAAAAAATTCCACACAGCCATTAAACAGTGGTTTCAACATCAGGAGTCATTTCAGTTGATGGCAAGATGATAAAATATTTATATTTAAAAATGTGTACCTAAAGTACAGTTTATAGTAAAAAAAGAACATCCAAGTGATTTATCGTACCATGTAATTTTAAATGTGATCCATTATGTTTAAGTGATGGCTTTGCCAATATGTATTAGTGTCTATAATTTTGCCTTATTAGCAAAGACTATTAAGTACCTTGCCTGAGACAGAGGTCAGGACAAAATTAATTTATTGGCAGTATTCCTAGATATACTTAAACAATATCACATGTATATCTTCATATTGTTTTAGCAACTATTTAAAAAATAACATTTAAAATATTGATGTTGCTGACTAATGGTTTTTTGTTCAGAAGGAGGTACATTGGCTTCACAACTTCAGATACTTTTATCTTCTAACATATGTGACTATTTTGTACATTAATCATGAATTTCCTTTAATTTCAAAGACCGAAAGCAAGCAGTACAGACAAAAGTGATTTAGTGACATTATCAAAATCAGCATCCACTCTGGGTTAATCTGGGATGTTTACACATATTCCATTTTATTCCTCCTTTTTTCTCCATATTTTCAATATTCAATACCTGTATAAAATTAATTTTGACACAGTGCCTCTGTATTAAACTCATTAATGTATTTGTATCCTTCTAAATATTTAAATATTTGCTTCTAAATAAAATCCTTTATTATCTACCTAAAAAGACATTTTAGAAAACATTGGTTATATTTCATATCACATGAATTTCTTTTAAGCTGGAAGATGCTTTTAACTTTCTAAACAAAAGTCAGAAAATACAGTAGGAAAGAGTGTCACTGTAATAGTAAAACAGTATTTTAGACTAAAGAGTATGAATTATTTATTTGATCTCACTTAGGATGACAATTCATTACAATACATTTTTACTTAGGCCCAAAATGATTTGCTTATTTTTAAATGAATGTGAAGATGAAATTCCTTATATAAAAACAAGCTTTAATTTGCATATGGCTTTCTCCATTAATTGTCTTGCTTCACATTTCAAACAAAATTAATAAAGCTCATGGAAAGGTGGTTAGTACATCTAGAACAATATAATTTAGTTAATATGCTTACTGTTTTTCATAAATTCAGTATACACTAAGTTACAGAGGTTCTTGACTATTTTATAATTTCATATTTAATGCCCAATTTTATCTACTTATGATATTTTCAACTGACATAAACATATAAATGTACATCAGGCAGACTCTTAAATTAAAATTTTATACATTTTTAGGCTTTTAAATTAAAAATGTTTTGACATGTGTACTTTATAAGCTTTCTTATATTTCATATATATTAAAAATGTTTCATATGTATATATGCTTATTAAGTAGTGATTTGTGCAGAAGACATAGAATTATATTTCTTTTATCTGTAAACTGTGCATCATATCAAGGGAAACTGATTGTTTAGAATTTAAGTATATTGCATAAGTAAACATGACTAAGAGGTTTACAGTTAAGATGCAAACACTTCACTCCAGATGTATGGCTATTTCCCTATAGGTTTCTGTGCCTACCTTAGTACTTAAACAGGTCACTAACATAAAAAGAGCTTAAGCACCAGTGAAAGAGGAGAGAATGGTTTCTTCAAAGTTAGAACATCCATACACACACACACACAAAAGCAAGTTTGAAGAAAATGGTAACATACAATACTTAGACAGTTTTAGCTGGATGTATTTACCAAAGGCCACTTTCAAAGAAATAGTCTAAAAATATTTGAAATAGTGTCACTAGTTTGAAGTAAAAAATCATTTGGGTGTACAAATGTTATAATATCTGGTTGAGGGAAGGAAGCAAACTTTTTATACTGTGTTTCACATTGAACTTTTCAAAAACGTCAAATTGTTACTGTCATAATCTGTATTAAAAGCAATGAACAAGTATAATGGCTAATGTGAAAAGTCTTGTATTAAAACTAAGAAATAAGACTTTTAATTATGTACATTTGATTTGGGTCCTAATACAAAAAAACAAGGTGTTTAGGATTTTTAATGTTATGAAGCAAAATAAATGGAAAGTTAAAATGTGGAAGAAATTAAAATTATGGTGGCATGTCTTTAATTATATATACTTCTAATCTTGTGGTTCAAAATGTCGGTGAGCAGTTGCTTACATAAAGATCAACAGTTTGATGGAATTTAATACGGTGAAATTTAAATGGAGAAAAGAACTGTAAAGCACAAATATTTGGATCAGTTTCTTTGATAAAGGCCAGTTGACCTTAGCATACCTTATAATATAATCTCAAACATAGATCTCAAGACATACTCAAAAGATTTTTTTGAATTTGTGATCCTGAATAATGCAATCTTTACCCCGAGAGTAATCTTTTACCCTCACTTCCAACATATAAACAGCTCTGAAAATGCTTTAGTCCACTTTTCAATGGAAAAGTATGATGTGGTTGATTACAGGGCACCAATTTGCAGTGGGATTTTTAATATACATAAATCTCATCTGATCTTAACTGATTGCTTTATATAATAATAATAACAATAATAGTAAAGAATAAGCTATTATTCACGTGCTAGTTTGCTTTCCAACTTTAGCTATATAGTCATGTACTGGGATGATCTTTTCCCTTTCCTCTCCCTTCTCTCTCACTCCCTTCCACTTTTTTTAAAAAAATGTTGTATTTGAGGTGCTAAAAGTTCTGAATGGCTATTTCCCCCTTAGCTTTCTCTTATATGAATATTTTCAAAGTTGTTATCAATGTGTAACTTTTAAGAAAAAATTAAAATATATTTATACTTAATACAATTAAACAGAAGTTATGATAATAATTATGCTTCTGTTATCTCACGTGTGTCTTGTTTTCCCATTTAAAGAGTGAACTCATGCACCTTATCTCATTTTAGCATTGCACAGTCTAGTTAGCTTATTAGTTTTTCAATTTTGCTTCCACACTCTGTACTAGGAGCACAGATTGCTTTATTTATTGCGCTCATCAGGAATATTAGTTCCTCTGCTTCAGAAGTGGATGCCTAGTGACCCTGTCTAGTAATGCAGAGGACAAATAGGCTATAAACACAGAACAACTGTGTTTCATTCCCAAAGTACCTGTTAGAGTGAAATATCATTAAGTGTTGCTTGTGGGGAAAAAAGGCAATTCATTTCATAGTCATTTTCATCTCTGAACACATTCAATAATTAAAATGGTAGAATGTAATAACAAGAGAAAAACAATCTATTTAGCTTCAATATTAACCATAAATCAAAAAATTTTCTTTTGCATACAGATTTTTTAAACTGAAATTTGAGTTTTCTAGGTAAGTCATTTCTAAAACATTTACAGGTTACATTATATCTTTATAATGAATGGAGTTTCAAAGACTACATTTGAAAGTCTTGTATTGCCATATATACTAAGAATATTTGCATCTGTTTTTAAATTGTACTAGTACCACTAAACTATAACAGGTTCCATCTTCATAAAAGTTATATTTGTCAATATATTTCAAATGTCTATATGTGCAAATCATAGTATTAAAAGCTTCAGGGTTTCAAAGGAACACAAGTCCTCAAGGAACATAATTACTTTTTAAAAATACATATTTTAATAAAGAGAGACAAAGAAGAATTCTGAGAAGTAAATCCTTGCCAAATTTGTGGTAATACAATACACAGTCAAAGGCAACTGACTAGAAGTTGCATAAGGTAACATAGAACACAAATTTAGAAATCTTGGCCATACAGAACTGTCACATGATGGAAGAGTTTTTGGTGGCACAGATTTTAGAGACTCAGCAGACAAAGGTGTGCCAGGTGAGAAAATAGGTGAGAAGCAGTAAGAGCTTAAACAAATGGTTGCTCAACGATTTTAACTACTCCGGAAACTCAAGAAAATGGGAACAGAAAAGTCTTTCCACAAAGTGATGTGGTCTTTGATGATTTTAATTTCAGTTATTCTGGCTTCAAGTTATAAAATATACACTTGTTTTTTCTTTTATAGTTTCCAGGCCTTTGGTGAAATTTTTGATGTTATCCTTTATACCTTTGATGATATTAATCATACTGATTCTAAAGTCTGTATATGATAATAGCATACCTGATTTAATTATAATTCTATTCTTGTTGTCTGTTGTTCTTCATAATCTTTATCAGGTAGTTTGGGCCCATTGTGTCTCTAGTTTTTTAATTGTAATTATTTTAAAACATTTTGATTTTGAAATAATTGTAA
>PVIA01017356.1:0-15873 GCA_004024845.1 Tonatia bakeri
TACTGAAGAAACATGTGACAATGGTTTGAAGAGCCTATGGTAGCAGGTGTTAAACCCATTATAATGTGTTTTAGGTTAGAGTGATCCCAGCACTGTGGTTTGGAGGGGAATCAGCGGATGAATGCGGTAGGACAGACGCAGAAATATGATACCAAAGTTAATATAATATAAAGAAGTGATTTATTTCAAATAAGTGGGGGGATGTGTTCTATTCAATAAATGATGCAGAAAAAGTAACTTGTAGATTTTTGTTGGAATATGTAAAATTAGATTCATATAAAATACTTCATGCTAAAATAACTTATGGATGAAATATTTTAAAAGATAAAACAATAAAAAATACTAGAAAATATTTGCAGTAAAGATCTATAATGGCCTTAGTTGGTGTGGCTCAGTGGATTGAGGGCCAGCCCATGAACCAAAGGGTCATTGGTTCAATTCCCAGTGAGGGCACAAGCCTGAGTTGTGGGCCAGGTTCCCAGTAGGGGGTGCACAAGAGGCAACTACACATTGATGTTTTCCTCCCTCTCTTTCCTTTTCTAAAAATAAATAAAATCTTTAAAATAAAAAAAGATCTACAATGATCTTAAGTACTAAGAAAATAGTGCTAATAAGAATGATTTCAAAGGTATAATTCTATAAAGAGAACAGTACATTAACTCCATCAAAATGTACAGAGGAAATAGCTCTAAAACACCATAGAAGACTTTCAAATTAAAGTACTTACTGGTGAGACTATTTGCAACATCTACAACACACAAAGGGTTACTATAGGAAATGTTTATAAGTGTAATTATAAGAAAATGGTTGTAGTAATGAGCAATAAATAATAAAAACATACTCAAGCATCCTTGTAATGGGAGAAAGGTGATTTAACGTGAGATGCTATGTTCCACCCGAGTAATTGGAAAAGATGGAAAATAATGAAAGCAAGGCACCGAATTTGAAAAAATGTGAAGCAACCGTCCTCCTGTGGCTGTAGGGAGAGCCCCCACTTGGTGCAAACATTCTGGAGGACTTTTGCAACAAAGTGTCAAAATACTGTAAATGTAATATCCATCCTCACAGCAACTCCTCTTATAAAACTGAATTTAAAAATGAACATAAGGAAGAACACGGATGCACTGGGTTTGCAATAAAATGTAGAGTAGCTTATCAGTTAGGAGCTAAAGCAGAATCAATAGTATCCATCACCAGAAATGATCATATAGACCCTTACCTATTGATACAGAAAACGAGCACAGTATGCGAAGTCAAAGGTACAAGTTACAAAGTAACAGGAGATGTGACTGCATTAACATGCATGTGTGTGCACTCACGTGAGCACACACATGTACTCCTAGAAACCAGTCTACAAGACTGTTAACAGCAACTTTCTCCAGGTGCTTTGAGTACACGTCTTACCCTTTTCTTTATGTGAAAGTCTGTTGGCTAATGTTTGACAGCCAACATTATGTTCTTATAATCAGAAAAAGCAACACATATTTTAAAAATAATGAATGAAAATGAGTTACCGTAACTTTAAATTGGACTTCTAGTACTTCGTTTAAAAGTGCGAAGCATTACGGTAATAATCATGTTGCTACGTGGTTTTCAGAAAAATAAAAATCAATGACAACACTTTTTCTAAGTCATTATAACTTATTTTCCCCCCTTCAGATCAGCTGGTGCAGAATTTTATCTACGCCACAATCCTGTATTATATAAAATGCAAATTGAGTACATTTTTATTTAAGGAACTACAGATGTTACATTTTGTTACAACATTATTGTCAGAGCAACGTGATCAGTTTGAATACTTCTGTTATTTGTAGCAAAGGCAATCAGCTGCATAGGCATTACGTTTAGTTAACCCAGTCCTGGTTGGGTAAAGCTGGCAAACTGAGCTCAGATCAAATCTAGAAATAGTCAACACACCGTAAGAACAACTACAGTGGCAGTAAGTACCATTTATTGACTGCTTACCAGGACACTTTCTACCCTTTATCAGACTTTATCCTCCCATGCCTGAAAGTCAAGGGCATCGATACATCCATTTCATGAGTGAGGAAACTGACGGTGCGCACGTTCTGGCCAAGGCCACCAGCCTGCATGCATCAGAAGACGAATTCAACCCCAGCTTCCAGGCGCCACCGCCCGTGCCCCTGTCTGCTGGGCTAAGTAGCTAAGTTCAGCCTTTGCGACAGGCCGACTGCTGTTCGAAGTAAGCCATCCATGGTGTCCTTGGTAAGTGTGTTGTTAACGGTGGCTTGGGAAACACGGGCACAAATCTAAGAGCCCAGGGTGTAGCCTCTGGGGACATGACAGGGTTAACTGGATAGACAGACAGCTGCCTTTTAACGCCCCTGGCAGGACTGTGCCATTTGGCACCACTGGGGAATATTAACTGGGCAGGTGGGCTGGAAAGTCCTTGTTCCTGTTTATCTACTGCTGCCCCAGGTAAAGACATACTTCAGAAGACCTCTCTCAGGTCTGTATACTTCTACTCCGATGCTTCCTCATCACGTTGTTGTCCAGTTTTTCATTCGAACCCCCTTCCACAGGACAATGATGACACAGAGCCATGCACACACGCCTGTGTGTCCGAGGGCAGACGGTCTCTGTGTGATGACATGGTCATGCAGAGCACCGCCCGGAGGTCAGGAGCACCCTGTTACCTACTGCCATGCCTCGAGCCACCCTACGTGTTAGTGGCTTATTGGTTTACAATTTATGTTACTCATGAATCTACATTTTGGGTTCAGGTTTGTGGAGACTGCTCATCTCTGCTCCCTTGGCCACTGCTGGGGAGGAGGCTCAGCGGCTGGGCGCTGGATGGCCTGGCAGCCCACTGCTCATTGTCATACAAACACTGTGGTTGATGGGCAAGTCAACCTGTTTCGGGGCACTGAACACCTGGGTTCCTGAGCCACCTCTCTCTATTTCTGCATGGCCTTGCCATAGGGTCCCACAGCATGGTGGCTTTAGGGAGCCCAGGCATTTTCTACAGGGGCTGAAGGCTTTCAACAGTGAAAGCCAGGTAGACACTACTTTGCCTTCTGTGACCTGGCCTCAGAAGTAACACAGAATCCCTGAACTGTTCTCTCTTCTGAAGACACAATTCATGATCCAACGAGCCAGGGACCAGCAGAGGAAAATGAGAACCTGGCTTTGAGGAGAGGAGAGTCGGAGAATGTGCGGACACCGTTAGAATATCCACGCAAGGATGCACAGGTTGTTAATCTTGGTCAGGGTCAAGACAGTTGGGGACTGTTGAAGAGGCTGTGGAAAAGGCAGAGGAGCAGAAGGAAGAAAGGAAACAAACTGGAGAAGGCAGACACGGACATCGTGCAGTCAGAGGTGTCCCAGAGTACGAAAGAATGAGTGAGTATCACGGTCAGTCTCTGTGTTGGTTAGCCCGTGACCTGGACCCTGCAGGATGGGAGCTGCTATGATGCATTTCCTAGACCTGCACACTCTGCGGGTCAGACCCACCGTGCACTAGCACTAGCAGGGGGCTTTCTCGTCCACGGGCCTGTGAGTCACTAAGCAGCACCTGACCCAGAGAGCGGGGGTCCCTACTTCCTCGGCCAACTCTAATTAATTCCTCTCCTTCATGCTCTTCCTCCCTGTCCAGTTCCAGATACAGACTGGCTGTCACCGTTATAAAGGGTTTGGGTTGCTATTATATTTACTGTAGTTTTAAATTTTATTTTTTGGAGGGCCACAGCTGAAATCTCAAAGACAATCCTTATGAGGTACTCCAGTTGCGACAGTTGAAAAGAAAATGTGGAAAACTCAAGACTAAATCCTAGTTCTCAGTATCATGTTATTCCGTGATTTCTTTCTTTAAAAGTCATGGTGTAAATGGTGTATCAGCCCCAGCCTTATTTGAGTGAAGGCCAGCTTGCTGCAGCAGTCATGAACTTGTGGTGTCCAGACACGTCCCCTGGTCTGCCCCATCTTGCCCTGACCTGCTCTCTCAGGATCTTATGACCATGGCGTCCATCTGGTCCCGTACCCGAGGCTGACGGGCCCTCTTTGGCGGCGGTCGCTTCTTTATCACAGGGTGGCTGACGCTGCTCATGCCCCAGGGGCAAATGTAAGTCACCCCCAAGGGTCCGCTAATCAAGCACACTTCTGTGTTTGCACAGTGCGGGGGGCCTTGCTCCCCGGGATCCCGGTTCCATAACCGCTGACCTGCAGTGACCCCACAGCACGTCCTTGGCCGTGTGTGTTTGCCTTACCACATGGATGAGATCAACGTCTCATCCCTCAAGTGTGTGACAGGACCTGGGTAGTGAGTGCATTTAAAGGATTTCATCGTTCAGTCGAGAAAATGTCCGAGTTTAAATGCATGCCCTGTAATGATGAGTACTACTCACTATTAAGTATTAAAGTAGAACCAGTGCTCTAAAGGGTCTTTATACAGTAGACATTGTGCTAAGTGATATGAGTTTTAACTGCTCAGGATAAGTCACTTAAGACATTTATAATTCTTGTGAAAATCAGCGTAAATTTTAATGAAATGGCTGATGCACATAGAGAAATGGTTCTTTTTAATTAAAATAGTCCCTTTTTATAAGGCAGGTAAGAAATTAATAAACTAAACAACTCTAGGGAAAAGTGATAATTCTGGGCGCCAGGAAAATACAACAGCCCCCCCCCCCCTTATCTGCGCTTTTGCTTTCGGGGGTTTCAGAGGTTTAAATGGAGGTCAACCATAGTCTGAAAATATTATGGGGAAAATCCCACAAATAAACAATTCTTGAGTGTTAAATTGTGGGCCATTCTGAGTAGCGTGAGGGACTCTCCTGCCTTTCTGCTCCGTGCCCCCGGAGGGGGCCCACCCCTCTGTCCGGAGTCTCCACACTGTTCCCGCTCCCCACCCGGCCGGGACACGGTGGCTTGTCTAGATTGTTGGATAACTGTCACCACGTCGCAGTGTGTGTCTAAGTCACCCTTATTCTACTCAATAATGGCCCCAAATCGCAGGAGTGCTGATGAGATGCGCCAGTGAGAAGCATGGAGAGCTTCCTTGCAGTGAAAAGGTGAAAGTTCTCAACTTAATAAGGAAAGCAAAAAAAAAAAAAAAAAAAAAAAATCCCACGCTGAGTTGCGAAGATCCGAGTAAGAAAGCATCTTCCCTCTGTGAAACTGTGAAGGAGGGGACATCGAGGAGGGTGAGTACAGTACGATAAGGTGTTTTGAGGGAGTGAGACCACATTTACATAACGTCTACTACAGTACATTGTCACACGTGTTCTACTTAATTACTAGGTATTGCCGTCAATCTCTTACTGGGCCTATTTGCACATTAAACTTCATCATAGGCATGTGTATGTATAGGAAGAAAACACAGTCTATGTAGGATTCGGTACTACCCGTGGTTTCTGGCATCTGCTGGGGGTCTCAGAACAAAGCCTGGGAGATAAGAGGGGAACACTGTGCAATCATTTTTAAATGAGATACGAGAATCTACAGGTATTTTCAATTGTATAACCCAGAGGTGAAATCCCACCAGAATGCCTTCCATTTCTGAAACCCAGGAAGCTTCGAGCCCTGCACGTTCACCAGCACTCAGTGGCCCTGCAGAGTGATGCAGGGTGACACAGGGCTCTGTTTCACCAACGGAGGGCGGGGGCGGAACAGGAGCTGGTCCACCCACGGCCGACAGGGAAGGAGCCACAGCCCCTGACTCAGCGGGCTCCCCGCAGACCGCCCGGGGGACAGTCTAGGCGGCGCACTTACCCTCGCGGGTGGCGGGGGGGGGATGGTGTGGCTTCTCAGGCTCCGATTTTACTGCATGTGGCAACCCCTTTTCTTTCCACTCGTATTTTCAAGTTTCCCTGGAAGGCTGACATAGAGGGAGCGGGAAGAGAAGGGATACCGTCCCCTCCAATCAGCCACCTCTGGGGATTACAGACAACAGGGCTGCGGATAAAGACGGGATTTCTGTCAACCACTAACAGCCCCACCTGAGGACCCACTGGAGAAAAGGGGACAGACGACACGGAAGGCGGCCACGCGGTTGCTCTGAACGGTCCTATAAGTGTGGGGAGCTGGGCCGCTTCTGACCAACTCTCAGCCACAGTCTCCTCTGTGTGTGTGTGTCCAGTTCTCAGGGAGCCAAAAAGCCAGTCCTCATTCACCTTCATTTACGTGTTGCCGGGGATTCAAGGACAGTAAACGAAATTGTATGAAAATAATCTCTTGCTTTCGTTCCTCTCAGGATTTCCTTTTTCTTTGTTCCTATGCTAACCACCTCAACTGCAATCTCAGCATCAAAATACCCAAACTTCGACGTGCAGAGATTGCATCTCTTACTGTTCGTAATCTCGGCGTGAAAACCCATGGAGGAAGCGGCAAGAAACTCGTAAAAAGGGAAGCTGCCCCGTGCCCTCAGTTGCCACTAAGTTCCAGATGCTTCCCCGGGGCCCCCTGTGACCTGTCGGTGTGGCTGCCCACCCCTCTCCCAGGAGCTGGGGCTCAGCCTGCCGATCAGAGCTCTATCTTCCTTTCCCAGGGAAGGGCACCCCAACTCTCCGGTTCCAGGTGGTCGCCCTATTTCATGCCCCCATAACCTGCCCGTTTCTGGTCCATCTTCCTTTGTGCCAAGTCTAAGACCATCAGGGCTTGGAGGAGCTCCATGGATGAGAGAAGGCGGCGAATAATAATGCGTGGCAGGTATGAGTCTTGATTTTTTCCCCTTTATTCCTGTCATTTCCTCCACCTCAGAAAGCACCCCCAACCTTGCCCGCATCCCCTCCTGCAGAAATCCTGCCACCCATCCCTCAGGCCCCTCCTCCTCCAAGAAGTCTTCCTTCCTTAATCACCTTTGTTGGGACAGTTTCCTTCTTGGGATTCCCACAAGCTCCTTCTGTGCTGTCTCCGGGCATTTGTACCAGGCTGGCTTGTCTCGTTTCCTCTTCCTTATTCACAAAGCAAAGACCTTTTACAGTCAGCCCTTCACATCTGCCTTCGCAAACATTTGGGTCATGGCCAGATCATCATCTGTCTACATGTCTGATCCCTCCCTGAAATATCCCCATCTGTGAGGGGGCCCCACAGAGAGTGTCCCGTTGTCCCTCCCTGGTGTCTGGCACAGGAGACACGTGCAGTCACTCCCGTGCCTGCTCCTTCGAGTCCCACTTGCAGTCCCGCCTGTGACCCACTCTCTCCCCAACCAGATTCCCAGCTCTTGACATCCAGCCTTTGTCTTCCGCCTGGCGAACAGCCCAGCAAACAGACACCTCTTACGGTAAGAACTATGTTTCTTTCCATGGAAACACAGAGGTTTTGAAAATCATAGCTTGCTTCCCAACCCTTAAATGTAAGAGTTTTCTCTTCTCATAAAAACACTCATGCACAGTGACCATCTCTGAGCTCATTTTCCAGAGATCAGGATATTGAGGGGTAATAATTACCCACTGTAGGAAGTTCAGATCTGAGGATCCCAAACTCTGTGTTTTTTCCCCCAAGAAACCTCTGAGGAAGTAAATGTTTCACCACATGCAGGGCAGCAGTGCATGAAATTCCTCTCGTTTTTTAATTTTATTCTCCATATGCTTACATTTTTGACTCCAAGTCTCAAGTTTTGTAAAGTGGCTTTAAGTATGCTTTGCAGCCTACCTCTTAAACACGAAACTTGATTATGGTCCTTGATAACTGTGGGGGCGCAGCTTGTCCTGAAAAAAGACATGGCGGCGTCTTCATGAAGGCATGGACTCCCCAGAGCCATTCCTCTCCCGCTTGAAGGACCAGTGAGCTATTTCCCAGCTGAGATTCGGGCCGCGCTCTCTTGCCCCATTACTCTCCAATCTTCCTTCCATTCTCCTCACTCCATTAGCCCCCTGCGTATTGGGTCGGCGGCCGTCACCGAGTCACCTCCAGTCCCTAATCCCTGCCATTTCCACTCAGTCTGATCTGCGGTCCCCAGTGACATGTTTGGCAATGTTTACGGCTGCGGTTAATCTTCCTCGGCTCTAGTTCTCAGAGTTTCATTTATAAATCTCTTCGAAATTATCTTTGTACCCTATGGCTGTCTTTTCTGGTAGCTTGATAGACCTTGTCCCCTCACCTGAAACCTCGTGGTCTGGAAGCACGTCTTCTCCTAATTAATCATGATAAATCCCTTTGTTGTCCACATCTGAACACAACCCCCCTCACGGACAAATCTGGCTTTGGAATCACTCTATGGAAAGACAAAAAATTAAGAGGTAACTTTGGAAGCCTCTGGGAATAACAAACAGGTTTAAAATTGCTGGTATCTAAGTGGTGTTGTGGTATTCTGCATGATTTTCTTCTACTGTATACAAAATAAGACATAAATCACAGCACAGAGAATCCCAGATCAGCAAGTGAAAAATAAAACCCACCTCACAACTCACGCAGGCTAGAAGTTTCCTGCAATTGAGGTTGCAAGAATTAATTTCAATATTTAAAAAATGTATCATGGAAACCACATGATGGCCTGGACAATGGCATCATACACTCAACTACAGTTATATCTTCAGGGCCATGGTGCGTGTGCTGGTTACCGGTCGTGTACACGGGTGTCCGCTGCACATGCACTGGTTTCTGGTACCTGGCTTCCTCTCCTTGCAGGTTGATTTTTCCATACAACAGTGTATGGGGGCCTTTAACAATGCCATAAAGAAGATGGCTGATGATTTAATTTTCCTCTAAGCTGTAAAGGAGCCCACATGAAAAGAGGCTGTGTCACAGGAAAAGAAAATTCACTTGAACCGATTCCAGGCTTCAGAGCCTCACAGATAGCCCAGGCTCCTGAATTCTACCTCAGTTTCTTTAGTGCTCTTAAAAATCGACACCTTTTCTCATAGTAGACTAATTTATTTTCATATATAAACATTTAAAAATGTTGTTTCATTTAAACTTGTAAAATTTTTGCTGGCTCTGTAATGCAGATATCTATTTTGTGATTTGTCCCCTCATTTAAAAGATGACTCTTGTTGTTGCCATGTACTCAAACCTGGGTTAGAGATGAACTGTCCTTGAGCCTGAAGGCTTGATCGATTTCTGCAGAATGTTATGAGAAGTTTCTAGCTTGTCACCCAAATTGTGTGTCAGACAACAGAGGACATTTTGTCATGCTTAGGCACCCTTCAGTCACAATTGGAGCTTGACTTCAAAGCTTCAGAATTCAGTTTCATTTAGAAGTAAGAAAATATGACTGGAGGCGGCGGACAGTGTAGTGACAGGGAGACCATGTCCCTTCGGAGTTTTACTCCTTTCACTTCTGTCTCTGTCCTCTGCCCTCTGCCTGGAGCCCCCGCTGCCCTGAGACTCAGGGCCTGGCAGCCCCCAGGGCGGGGCCTGTTGAGGCCTTGGGAGACATGCCCTGCCCCCCCAGCTGTACCCTGAGCTTTGCTGCAGGGGAGCACAGAACCCCCCGCCCCGCCACCTTGCAAGTGGAAACAGTTATCTGCGACCCTCTCCCAGTATTTGGTCAGCCTGAGGTCTCGTCCGGGAGACAGAGAGAAGCCCACTTCTGATCGTTGCCAGAGACTGGGCAGGATGAGAACAAACAGTCCAGACCAGGAAACCGTCCTGAGAAATCTTGAGTCTCATCTTGTGAGATTCAAATTGGGTCTCAAACTACAAGAAAAACAACCAAAGGAAACACACATCCCTTGGAGAAGAGTAATTCATTAAACCAATTATTCACAAGGAACTTTCTGGACATATAATATGCAAATGCCTTATAAATAAAAATTGTTCCTATTAGGTGACTCTTATTTGCTAATCATTTCATTTCAGTCAACATCTCCCGAGAAGATGAAATCTGCGACAGAGCTGTGAATATTAACTTTATTCATACCGACGTTCCAGCTGCCATATACTGAGCCCAGCTGGGGGAAATGCGAGAAATAAATTGCTGTGTTGAGTAAGATGAACATTCTCCATTTATTATATTGAATTTAATAATTACGTTATTTATTACAGTTCAGGAGATAGTTTTCAGTATCTAACTTCTTTTGAAATAAATCTTTGGGCTATTTTAAGAGGTCCTTCTTAACTGTTCCTGATAAGAACACAGTTCTGTGTAAAAGGCTTTAACTCCTGTCAAAATCGAATGATGTGAACAAGACAGTATCATATTTTACATGGCATTTGGAGTAAATATTACTCCTCAAAAACGTGAAGTATAATGTATGTCATGGGCTGTTTATTAGTAAAACTGCCACCCCTCAACAAGTATAAAAGTAATGACCTTGGTCATTCGTTACTTTGAAGGGTGCTGTGTTCTGGACGTCTGTGTTCCCCCCACTGAAGTCATGTATCCAAACCTAACACCCTCGTGAAGGTATTTGGGGGTGGAGCTTTGCAAATGTGACTTGATGTGAGACAAACCAGTCCTTGGGAATGGACCCCCGTCCTTGTAAAAGGGGCCCAGGGAGTGCCATCCCACTCTGTTGGGGAGGGGAGGGCTCTGTGACCCGGAGGTGTGCTCTCCCCAGACCGTGAGTGGCCGGTGCCCAAGCCTGACCCTCCCAGTTTCCACAGCTGTAAGGAACAACTATTCACTGCTCATCAGCCACCCAGGGTATGGTACTTTGTTGCAGCAGCACGAGCAGACTAAGTAGGCATGATTTAACATTCTTTTTTCTTCTCAATACAAGAAACTATCTCTCTACCCTAGACTCTGCTGCCCACCTGTCAGGCGTCAGTGAAAGGCAGGGGGTGTGGACGGCCAGGGGATGTTCGCCTTCAGCAGGTAGGACATGGAGCTCGGGCACAGAAGTGTCCCACCTGTGGCCCGCACGCCGCATGCAGCCCAGGATGGCTGTGAACGTGGCCCAACACATAGTTGTGGATTTACTTATGAGATTTTTCTTTTGTGATTGCCTGTCTCAGTGTGTTTAATGTGGGGCCCAAGACAACTCTCCTTCTTCCAGTGTGGCCCAGAGACGCCAGAAGCTTGGACACCCCTGGCCTACCTTTGGAACAGGGCGTCGGGGTTTGCCTCAGCCTGTGTGTGTGCAGATAAAAGAAAACACCCCCTCCCCAGCCCACGCACAAACACACAGATCTTCACTGTCTAAGGCATCCTAGTAAAATATAAAGTGAGAATTTACACAGAAAATGTAAAGTTGTGCGTCATATCCAAAGTTTAATTGATTTCACTAATGGAGAGAATCCTAATTGATTTTTCCCTTCTTTTAATCTCAAGCATATACTCTTTGAATTGACTAGGAAATTCTTTTTTTAAAGTAGGCTGCCTTTCAGAACTAATGCTATGTTCCTTTCTACGATGACACCAATTAGTGAAACATTAAATTAGGTTCAGATTTCTCTGTGTAAAGGTCAAGTGTATATTAGTACTCTAAAAAAACCAAGGTTGAAATTACTGCTATTTCAAATGAGCTATTTAGATTACCTTTACGTGCATAAGTATTAATTAAGAATATATTAGAAACCCTACTCCTTTTAATTTTAAGTATATGGATATTTTATGCAAGTGATGGAAGTTAAACTTTTTTTATAAGATTATAATATATAGAGTACAAAATACTGTCTAAAATTCAAAATACCCTGCAAATGTAACTGTGATAAACTACCTAAAAATGCCTATCTCCTCACCTCTGTGAGACACAAACACCGCCCATAACATTGTAGAGAACACAGGAGTCGTGGCCCGCACTTGGCTACGCTGTGGAAATGCAACCCGGAAAACGGTTCTGCGACCCCTGCCCGCCTCAGCCGCGGCCGCGGCCCTACAGAGGGTGTGCCTCGGTTCCCCTACTTAACTGATGGCGACCCAGGGTTCGCCAGCCTTGGGAGAAAAATTGTAGTTGAATACAATCATTTCTTTTTCTATCTTCTCTCTTTTTTAAATAAAATATGCATGTATGATACTAACCACTCCCTTTTAATCCTAATTCAGACACATCCCCAAAGATTTGATAGATGGTACATTTTCAATACTGTTTGAGACCATATTCCCATTGGATATTTGTTGATTGACTAAGTGAATGGAACTTCCACATTTAGGAGACTTCTCACGGTTACATTTCGGTTAGTAGTAGTTTAGGGCCTTGAGGCCCTAAAATGTGTTTGAGGGTCATGATGCTGCCCGTGCGCTTGAAAGGAGGGGGGTGTCCTCGACATGGGGCGGTGCTCACGGTGCCTTCCCATCCTTCCTGTTGGCTTTACCCTGCCCGTCCTCCCGGTGTTCATGGGGCGGGAGCCCTCAGCACCTCTGCGGGTTAGTTAGGTGCCTGTCCCCCCTCCGTGGTGGGGGACTCGGCCATACAATTGTCAATTCTGACATTTGTCTTCAATGTGTTTTCAAGTCCAAGTTAGTGACATCATGCGGTGTCTGAATTAGTATAGGTTTCTGGGTAACTAAATCTTTTTTTAAAACTAGAGGGACTCCTTTTATTTAGCAGTGCTTTCTTCGCCCCTAAAAATCGATTTTATATGCCACGTAATGGCTCCAGTGGCTCTCTGGGTAACACTGGCCTGGCGTGCCGTGTTCATCCTCCTCCTTTCCGTGGTTTCAGTCTTCTTCTAATTCAGTCTAAGGATCTGTTTGAAGACTTCAGTTAGTGTATTTCCGTGTCATCACACCACTGTTACATGTAGTTCGATTTCTGTCATTTTTTTCAGCACGCCGTTTGCCCCACTTTGGAATATTCAGTCTCTTCCCTTTTTAAAGATAATTTAACGACTGTTTTCATTTCAGTCTCTCAGAGGGCCATTCTAGGAATTCAAATGCATCTTGGACGTAAAGGAGTGAATGTTGACAACAGCTACACCGAACAGATTCCGGGGCCTCAGACTGTTTCCCAGGCGGCCACAGGACACAGCTTCGGAGAAACACCCCCGCCCCTTGACACCGAGGTTCCCATGATGAAGCCTGTAGGAGGACCCCTGACCTTTGGGGGCGTGATTCTAGCCTGCCCTGGGAGCAGAGGGGCTCCATGAGAAAGGCACCACTCTGCTGTTTACTGGGCAACTGCACACTCTCGCCCTCCCTGGGGTTTGAGGCCTCCAACCCCATGTGGTCACCCAGTGGGCGTGGTGAGGATGCGTGGGTACAGGACATCAAGGACTTGGTGGAAGCCCAGGAGAGCCAGCTTCGGACCCACCAATTCATGGTGTTCAGTCAGAAAGGCCTTTGAAGACTCATAGCCCTCATTTCTTACCAGAAAAAACACAGACGAGGGCAGTGAAGGGGAGAGTCTGGACTCAGAGCTCCCACCTCCTTCAGGCTTGGGAAGCCCCCCCTTCAGAAAGGATCCAGGAGCAGGGAATGTGGGAACGCCTCTCGTGCAGCCCCTGTGTGTGTCCCTGGTCCCACTGTGGGGGATTTGGGAGGGTGGCCAACATTGGGGGGAGCCAGTTTACATCATGGACGGCAGGGACCCCTCAGCAGTCCCGTGGCTCTGCTCAGGAGAAATGTGTTCACACTTGAAGGGCCAAGGAGAGCCACCCTTGGAAGGGAGGACTCTCCAGCTATGACCCAGGTCTATGCAGTAGAGTGCTCAGGGCGTGGCAGCACCCACAGAGCCACATGTACACGGTTCGGGGGCTACGTGGCACCCCGTGGGGGTGGGCTGGAAACAGCAATGGTTGGCTGCTAACTTCGGGAGGTGGGGCATGGGTGGGTAGAGCCCAGCTTGTCTGAAGTTTTAGCGTATAAAGTTTTTTTACTACGCTGTCAGCACAGCCATTCTTTTACAAAGACGTGTTTGTGGTTTACTCCAGATTTGCATATGGAGTGCACTGTGAGGGTTTTTGAGGGTGTCAGTTCACCGAGCTGCATGGTAACTAATTTATGTGGAATCTTATGGATTGACACCGAAGGTGAGTTGAACATGCAACAAGCAACAGCCATGACTTTCAGCCCTGCTCAACACAGGCTCCCCCCTGGCTGATGTGAAGGTAAACTTCCCAGGCGCAAAACGGCGTGTTCCATGCGGCTGCGTCCTGCCAGTCAGCGTCAAGGCGCGCGAGAGACGGTAGGCTGCCATGATGGGGGGGTTCTCAAAGTGCCTCACGTGACCATAAGGAGGACATGGGGACCATGTGACACGTACCAGAGGGTACAGATCTGCCACCATTGTCATTAAGGCAATTCTATCCCCACATTAAGCATCCTACATTACATACACAATACATTTGTAACCACGTACATATTTATAATTATACTTAACAATTCTCCCCTGCAAAATATATGCGCTATAATTTCATCCTAGAAGCAAAATTCCAGGACTGTGTTATGTACGATTTCTGTGAGCGACACACAAGTCACTATTTCCCTTCGGGATTTGCATCAACAGAAACCTGTCCCTGGTCCTTCGCCCCAGGCCGAGGGACAATGGCTTTTGCCACTGTGCACTGCCACCCCGGGGAGACACCCTGAGGAGGGGCATGGCTGGCCACCCCAGTTCGGGCGCACCTGTTACTGTTGACAGACTCTGTCCCTTAGAGAAGACATTAGCTGCCAGCTGGTGGCGATGGTTTGTGAACTAACAATGGCGTTTGTGTTGGCGCCAAGACGGTGTTTGCCACCCAGGGAAAATGTGTACTCTAGCAATGCTGGGCCCAGGGACTCCGAGGTGGACAGTCTGACACCACACGAATCACAGGCATGACTACAACGGCAATACTTTTAAATAGCGTCAGCGCTCAGCGTCTCTTTGAAGCAACATTCACTAGCGTGAAACAGGGCACCTGTTTGAAAAAGAAAAGGGACCTCGGAGAACAGGATGGCGACCCGCCTGCGGAGCTGGTTGCCCGCACCGACTGGTGGCCGGCCCATGTCAGGACGCGGCTGGAGACAGGTGCGGGTAGCGTGGCGTCAGGAAAAGCGTCGACGCTGTGTCTCTGCGACCCCCTTTTGCCAGGCTCTGAGCTGGTCTTCTGTCGACTGCCTGAACACCACTTTGCAAGGGGTTTAGGTGGCCACGATTTACCAAAGTCACCCAAAGGAGTTACGTTACGTCCTTAGGAAAGTAACGCTGGCAGGCGGTGCCACAGGGAGAGTTCTTGGTGAATGTTACACACATTTTTGGGAAATGTCATCAGAGGAAAGAAAAGTCAGTAAGCATTTTTGTCTGCATCATAATTTCCCAGTGAGCATCGAAGAGCCACCAGTGAAAGAAGGGGCATGACCGGGCACTTACCGCTCTGGTTCCTGGGCAGCCCGGAGACTGGCACTCGCCCCCCATCCGGTTGGGGATCAAGACATCTTCCCAGCAGGACGGGCCCTGGGGGAAAGAGCAGACAGACAAGTCCTTGGTACCCATACTGCAACGTAAATGTTCTCCCTAACCCAGGCTCTGCCCCTCGCTCCTCACGAAGTGACCGCAGTGTGAACATGCATGCCCATGACTTCCACAGCATGGGCCACAGTCCTCGAGGCCCTTCCGGGGGCCCGGTAGGTCGGGACCATTTTCATGAGTGACATTTGGCACCTTGCTCCATACACGAAGCTCAATGATACGTGGTAACTTCCCACTACAGTTCAATGTAATTGCTTAAAAACTTAAATAAATTCCTTAAATTCATGGTGACTTCAATGGACAACTTTTAAGTGAAAACACACACATGTATATCACACTCAGAAGGACTGTTCGGGGCAGCCCGGCAGTGGAGGCAGGGGGCACTGCAAAGGGCCACCTGTCAGGGGCGCTGCCGGAGCGGACCCAGCTCTCCCCTCTCCCTGGCTCCATGGAAATGTGTTTAGGAACAAGCAGACCGTAGAACCAGCGAGAAGATGGAGCATTGTGGGCGGGGGCGGTGGGGGAAGAGACTCCTGATTTTCCAGAAGCACGCAAGCAGAGGAGGGCCCCTGTGCCCCAGAGAACTACAAGGAGGCGGACTCTCAGAACAAACAGAAAGGGGCAGAAGGAGAGAGGGCAG